>JAZHYW010035863.1:0-38117 GCA_037355805.1 Ixodes ricinus | reverse complement strand
CTCTTAGACACGTTACAAGAATGGACTCACGCTATGTTGATTTCTCTTTATTCTAGATGCCGTTCAGTTCTTTATGAATGCTCTTCTCCTCGACACTACTTTTGAACGAAGTACTTACAACTATGTAGATTAAATAACAGCGATTCAGACACAAAACATAAATGTAAAACCGTAGCTCGACAAGACCGTCCTACACCAACTCTCGTGGCTTACCCATCAATGCTTCACGAGGCAACATTTCAAAAGCTTTCAGTGTCCAAATCTCTCATACCCTTTTTTTATTGTCTTCCATCCACATACTTTAAATCAAGTGGTGCCACAGACATTCGTCATACAGACTTCAGCCATTACGTACGTTCACAGTGCATCAGAAAGTGAACCAACAAAGTCGCAGCTCTCAAACCTTCGAAAAAGTTGCGATTTTGGGGAGCTCTATTTTATACGTGCAACTGACAAACCTTTAGAGGCTTGCAAGAATCTCCTTGCAGCCGTTGAGTCGGTGGACGCCATGTTTAAAGTCGGAGCACGTTCAGCAGGATATCGATCCAGCGCTAGCCCCGATACGGTCTTACACTGAGGAAGCCTCCTTGAACTCGAGTAGAGGACGTTATCCTGAAAGGAATGACTTAAGCAGAAGCGTTCTCTGAAGACGTGTAACGTTACCCGAGAACGTTCTAGGGTAGCCCAATGTAACCACTGTGAAAAGGAGCGGCTGCTGATTTACAAATAATACAGCATATTTGCATCAAAAGTTAGGTAAGGATATTGATTCAGTCTGGATACGTACTTAAGTTAGGTACTTTTTTCAATCGACGTGAGAGAAGAAATATTGCTTTAGACTACCACTCGGGTAAAAATCTAGTTTATTCGGCTGCGTGTCGGGCTTAGAAGCACTTGAAAGAATTAATCAGCATGTTAAAAGTATCAATATCTGGTAATGCTTTAAATGCCAAAGTGAGCCATTATATATCTCGCCGACCAAATGCATACGTTCACGTTCAGTTGTAGAAAATATATTCTTCCGGCGCGATATACATTATTTTCTTCTTTTTAAATTGAAATTATATATGTGGAATTAAGCAGCATAATTATTCGTCAAATCCATGCGATTTGCTAAACGTTCATATGTTCAGAAACCAGAGGCAATTGACAACGGAAGCGTTTCGCAAGGTGTCATCTTGATATTATAGTGCGCTTATATTCACGAAATTTAAAACACCATTACCGACCTTTTTTTTTCTTTTTTTCTTATCTAGGAAATTTATAACACAGTTATTTTCTTCGAATATCTATACATTTAGAGCATGAAATTTTGATTGTTGCCCAGATAATTCTGGAATTGTTTGTTTTTGCAATTTGACGCGCTCTGTACTTTACGTTATAATTTTTTGTACTTATCACTAATATTACTTCATGTATATTAGCATATCCAGTAACGGAATAATTATGGTCTGGCTAGCTGCGAGTGTAAAATTTCAAAATTGTTGTTCCACATTATTTTTTAAAGAATACTGTGGTGATGTGTTTGAAAACTCATGAACGCTCATGTGTTTTTAACCACCGTAAAGCTATGCAGCATAACAAATATCAGTAGGAAACAATAACTGGATGATATATAATTAAATCTGCAGACGTTTGATGCAAGCAACTTTGTTTCGCTTGGTTAAAAATATTAAGCTATTATTGAGAGGTAATAGCTAAAGAAAATTGTATGTTTACTCTTCTAAATTTAGAAAACATGGTGACATTCCTTCGTCGAGGATTACGCCATTGATACAGTTTTCTGCGAATTGATTCCTCGTTTGTAGTTTATCATCTTGATTTTCGGTCATTGTAAGTGCCTACATCGGGGCGAAGAAAAAGTGGTGTGATAAAAGTGTCGCTTTACAAAATCATTAGTTTCTCATCTTTTTTCAAAAGACACTTCTTTCACGCCATCTGGCATTTTGTCTTCTGTTTCAATCTGGTTGTCACCGTCTTACTTACAATGCGCTTTTTCCACACGTTTATGACCATCGTCGTTTTCTCTCCATCCATAAGGCTTCGTATTCCTATGGCTTAAAATAGCGCACCTTGCAGTACACTTTTCTGTTTTCAAAATGTAAATCTAGGATCCTGTAAAAATAATAACATTGAATAAAAATAACAAATTGAAGATGTTTCGTTCAGATAAAATGAATGTACATGAAAACTTAACGAAGCCTTAGAGGCTACAAGCAATCCAATTCTGAAACGTGGTTGTACTGATTACTTAAAAGTAAGATTGCTTTTATTGGTCGACATGAGAGATTTCTCCGTGGCAGAAACGTATTGCATTCCCTTTTCTTTTCTCTCCTCTATATTTTGCATCCTTATTACTTCTGTAGCGTAGAAAATAGCTTGAAACGAGTGTGGTGGAAAGTAAGAGCGATTTGCGCCTTTCATGTTTCGGGAAAGACGGCGAGAAGAAATGTTCTGCGGGGTTGCCCCTTGTGCTCGCACGTCTGGCTTAAAATATATTTCTATAATAGCATTAAGGCCCGTTCACACTCTTGCAACCGAGTACGACCGAGAGAGACGAGATCTGTTAAAACGTCTTAAAATTTCTTAGGACGAGGAACACACTGACATTGTGGCGCCATCTATGTGATGGTCCTGGAACTGGCATTTCCCAAGAGCGAAGGTTTTTTGGGATTTTCGTGGTTCCATGTGCGCAATACCTATAAGAGAGGCTCGTTTATAACGTTCATAGACGTTTTTCGAGCCAAGAAAGAAAGAATAATGCGCGTGAGAAATAGAAAATATGCCGGACCGCGAAGTGTACACTGCTACCCAATAGATGGCGCTAGTGTGTCCTGTCGTAGTAAGAAGATTTAAGGAACCCAGTTTTAAGAGGTCGCAAGAGTGTGAACGGGCCTTCACCGGTATTTGCAAATATTAGGGCTCCCAAATATCACGGTTCTTTGGGTTATAATTTGTATAGAATTCTTCCAATTTAGGGCCATTGAAAGCCCGCAACGCCTAGGTACAACCTATCTTGATATTCTTTGGCTAGAGTCTAAATATTTGCGCCCTAAATTGCCAAACTAGTGCCTAAGTTGTGCTTAAATGCTTGCTTTTATTTCTTTCAGCGGGCTTTTCTTGGGCCCGATTGCAGAGAAAGTGACAGAATTTGATGGGCTTCGCTTCTAGTTCTTCAGTTTTCACCTGGCCACTTTTAGCCCAAATTGTTAAAACAGTGGCAAGAATTAGGCTTTACTGCTAATTGCTTGGTTGTCATGTGACGTCTTTGGATAAAGTCTCGCACTTCGGTAACTATGTAGCTAACCATAGGGAATCGGCAAAGAAGCCAAAACAAAAATGCTTTTGCACCAACCAACACTTTAGAGCAAAACGTATTAGGGCCAATTAAGGCCCTTGGGATTGCCGAGCTTGTGTCAAAGCTAGGCGTCTTCTCTGGACTGCTGCCTGGGTCACTGCGCCTTTTTCCGAGGCAATAACGCAGACTGCGGTGCCACGTTTTCAAACAGCCTCCAATCGATTTTCTCAGACATTACATGGCTATACGTTTTTATTCGCTTATTTAAAAATCAATATATAAAAGCTAGATTTAATGCAGTATTGGGTCTGCTCCAAAGTGCCTGCAAATAAAGTTCACATGACGGCCTCATAACCAGCGAGCATAAGAGAATCGTGATCAAAATAAATGTTTACATGTCATCGTAATATTATGAAGTGGAACTTTGTTGAAAGTCAAACGAGTCCCGTACTGTTCCTCGCAAAGACCAAACTAAGCATCTTCGAAAGAAGATTCCTGCCATATTGAAGATTTAATTTAATTTTATATTTTCTTGTCATATTGATTTTCCCATGTCAAGTGTTTTACACAATTCAATATAAAACATAATAAAATTATTATATGGAGCATCACTACCTAACATGTCAAACTATTTGAAGATGAATTGAGACAATCTTTGCAGCATAATATTATTAATATGGTACTATGATTGCATTAGCAATAACTGCTCACGGTTTCACATCCACGGTTTCGTGATACTGCCGCGTGCATGACCGAACACGAACGCTTCTCCATTCATCTAGAAGATTTGGCCTGTAATGTTGTGGAGTGAACTAGGGCGAAAATGATAGGCCGAGGTCATTCAGACCTCCTTATGTTTTACACTCGGGTAAGAATAAACGAAAAATCTTATACATGAACCGAGAAGCGTTCCCTCTGGGTCATGCACGCGGCAATATGATGATGGTGGCATGAACTGTAACTCCTGATCAAAACGCATTCTTTAAGTTTTGCCTTGGCGCTTCGTTATGACGCGATACACTATTTGATAGCAACTCAAGATCACTGCTTTAGGTGGCTGTGTATATGTCTATATACGTGTGTATTTAAGCGCATTTGAGATGACCATAGTGGAGTTAATTTGTACGTGTATTGGATGGAATCCCGTTCTGGTTTCTGCACCGCTTTTGTCAATATAACTAAACTTTAAACATACCTGTAGAGGTATTAAGTGCTTGTGATCTTAATATAAGTCTTCATAGAAGGTACAAAAAAGCATATATTAAGATATATTGATATCCAGAAAAACAAAAAAACTTCGAGGCAAGATGTAAAAAGTTAGAGGATTCCAACAGATATTAAGCTATAACGCAGTATATTTCGATCGTCGTTAAGGAAGAGCATCATGTGAGAACGTTCGAATTCATAAATCAATCCTCCTCTGCCAAACTGGACTTGCCTTGCCAAGGTGCAGAGGTAAAAGAAAACACGTGCCAATAATGCATTGTATAAATTTTTAATATGGTTTCTTTGAAACCTCTGCACGTCACCGACCTGAATTTAGTTACCTCGAGTGGAATCAGGCATTACATTTCAACCTGAGATATGTGTAACTCGTTTTAGCCACAGCATAAATGTTGTAATTGTCGCTCACGCAATATTGGTCACATGCTTAGCCCCGACAAGATTCACTCCAACGGAGAGCGAGAACAGTGGCTTCAAAATGCGTTACATGTTATTCTGAAAATCGAAACACAAATTGATTAAAACCGGCAAAAACAGTTCGGCCTTATTGGATATACTTACCGGTGACGAAACAAACGTTGGTCTTTTTTTTTTTTTGCAGATTCAGTTTGAGTTGACAGCTTGGCAAATGTGAGAACTGCCGAAGCTATTCCGGAAGATGTTGGGAGCATCGAGGCAGGAACATCCGTTTGTCGGGTGTAAACAATTTACACCTTACTTTAGTAATTGCAAACTAGGCTACGCTAAAACGTAAAGTAAATAGTTCACAATAAAAAGCAATGCAGGTATGAAACAACTAATAGCAGCCCACCAGAATCGCATATACTCATAAAGTAATAAACTACAAAATTTTATTCTGAACAACATTGGCATCTTACAGCTCGGAAGGCTAATGCAACATTACGTTAAATATTAGGATGCCACAATTGGTATTAGAACAGGAAATATTATTAGAACCACTAAAATTACATTATCACGAAGACGACGAGTAGGCGAAGAAGGCGAGCAGTAGAAATTGGATAGAAGACAACGACAAGTGTTCTTCTCGAGTGGACTATCCTTCATCGTTCCTCTGTATATTAAACTCCATCTTTCACCGTAAAAACTGTTTATTTGACAGGGCTCGTTTTGCCCAACTTTAAGGTTGCAGAATTCTGAAGTTCTTCATGTCAAGTTTTGCACCGTAAGAAGTATAATGTACAGCGTTAAATCGCTCACAGATGTGAAGACTAAAAACTTTGTAAAGAAAATTCTTCCTACACAGTAAACTTCAAAACACATAGATAGGTGTAATCGGCCAAATTACCCAATGCCTATAACTGATACCTTTTATATATGTTGTTACACCTTCTGGTAGGTGTTATTGCACCGTTAAACCTTTTTGGGAGCAAATTTGAAGTTTCTGCATTACACCTGCAGCTCAAGCATCACACACAATGAAGCAATGTTGTCTCCTTTCTTCATAGGGCCCAACGTTCTCTGTTGTGTTAACGTTTCTAGAAGGCAAGTAGCACACGGCCTTGGAGTGCACCGGAGATAGACATGACACCTACAATGTTTTCCATTGTTAGAGGGCTCTCTAACGATACACGTAACATGCAAAGTGTCGTTTTCCGCTGAATGGCTCTACAAGGCTTTCTGTATTTGCTTTCTAAAAAAAACGTTTCTGAAACAGACAATTGCATGGCCCTGTAAAAAAATCACAACAATCAAAGCGACATACATACACCTTCCCTTTGCGTTTAAAAACTGAAAAAAGTATGATCGAGGTGTTTGCTTTTGTCAGTCAATGACGCCCAGGTATTTGGGCAGAAACAAAGGTTATTTGATCCAGTAGATGTTTCAGAGTACATGTGTTGCATAGCACAGAAAAGTTAAAAAGGCACTCGCACTCAAAGCATACTGTAATATTTCTTACCCAAACATCGCAGCAATTCTTTGGTTTTTCAATAAAAACAGATTTTTGTAATAAGTTTTGCAATATCCACAATACAAAGTCCGCTAAATTTAGGAGAGACACGAATGGCACTGTCATGCAATTGATTAATTTATTAGTCTAAAAACATTTTAAATTAATACAATATTCAAAAGAAAGCTTTGTTTTCGACAGATTAATAGCGCCGTAATATCCCCAATGGCACTTTCTTATGGCATCCGTTCCCGATGCCACGAGCACGAATCTGCCTCTGCTGTGACATAACGAGTTGTAATATAGGCCACTTCTTACATTGTCATTAATTCTGTCTGACATTGTTATTATTTCCATAAATGAAAGTATAATTATTCAAAATAAAGACATCGTAATAAACGTTTCGCCAACCTTTCAATGCCGACCAAAACGACGCTTTTTGTCACCGTGTCACCAATAACCCCTCATGCTTCTTTGTATTCTACTAAGAAGTTCGCCATCTGTGGCAACTTCTAATCTTTCTTGCTCTCCACAGTCTTGGCTGTTACATAAAATTACTAACAATCACCAGCTCGCATGCACACTCCCTGTCTTCTTGTTACAACTTATCTGTTCAGATAATGATGTGCCCTGCTTCATCACGGCACTGTGTAAGAAATACACATCTGAGGAATCTGTTACTGTCAATTCTAGGTACGCTGCAATACCATCCCGACGTTATCCGTATATTTTCCACATAGTTTTTTCTGCAGTAGCGGTATCTGACTCGCCTGACAGCACTTGTATCTTCCAGGAGTCATGTCTGTGTGTTTCGGGTCCAATCGCCACTTTAAAAAATGGTCTATGCAACCCGGAACTATGTGGCCTCCTTAATAAAAGTCGTATGTACCATCAGACGACCCAGATGCCGCTATTTCAAAACAGAACTTTCTGCAGAACATGTGGATTACGTCGGCAGGTATGGAAACGTCTCTAGAATCAGTGGTAACAGGGGTAATTTATTTTCTAATTTTGCCACAAGTAAGCAACTGTGAGTCTACTTACGGCTCTACCTTACAAAGAAATTAGGCTTCTCATAATGAGTAAAAGAATATATATAACATTATAGACTACCAGCAAGTAAGCGAAATCACAAAACAAAATCTCCAAGGAACCCACCGCCTTAAAGAGAGAAAAACAATTACCCACCAGATAACTCTCATCACAACTAAAGTTACAAGAAAGACCGATAACCTGGAAACAACGTTTCTAATAAACAATCACTGGGCTAGTTTATTAACATGACGGCAGTAAGCTGCAGCTTTGCTGTATTCAGTCTGATCACAACGTTCCAAAGGCAGGTGCTGTATTGAGGCATCCTTTACCATAGATGACATTTAACACCCAGAACGCTGTCACCAGAGCCGCTAAGCCCTCGGTGATGTTTATCCCCTTAAAGAGTTTCGTTGACTCTTCATAGAAAAAGAAGTGTTTGGGAAGTTCTAGTGCTTCTCCATTTAACACAACAGAAGGCAGGCCGCACGGAGTCCGTCTTCACTCTGTAGTTCGAGCATAGAGCAGTCATAAATAACAAGAGCAGGTACTGGAACGTCAGAAACGTAATGAAGTTGTGGCATTTGTGGTAAGTAATGAATGTAAGTAATGAAGTTGTGGCAGTTGTGGTAACTACAACTAGAACTTTCACGAAACGTGACATTCAGAAACTCACACATAATTCATAAGATAATTCCACAGTATATATCACTTCAGAATGCATGAGTGGTTTCGAATTAAGCTGCGAGAAGTTGTCCCAATATGTACAACTTGCTTGTGTTCAGATACCATATTTCCTATCTTTTCAGAATGCATGAGTGGTTTCGAATTAAACTGCGAGAAGTAGTCCCACAATGCACAGCTTGCCTGTTTTCAGATACCATCATATTTCACTAACTCATTTAAAAACTCGTTTCGTACTTATATGTCGGTCTTGTTACCTTGTTTTTTACGCGTGTAGCACCATCTAGAACTAGAACTTTAACACAAATTACTTTCAAGCAAATATGTACCCGGTTTCTAAAAAAAAAAATTGCGCCAGCTGTTTACTTCGCAAAAAAAAAAAAGAACTTGGCATTGCTATTTGTTTTGTCGCCACCGAAAAGCAGCGCTAACGGTTTGGACAAGATGCGGACGACTCAGACCTTTCTGTTAGCTACAGTCAGGTACAACATAAGAAAAACAGTGCGAGGGGAAAAGGGCGGAAACTAGGAAAGCTCAAGTGGGGAGGAGCGACCTCCTTTCCACAACGGCTTTTCTCGTGCGCGCCATTTGCACCTCGCAAGTTTCTTTTTTGTTGTATCTGACTATAGACAGTAGTTTACACCATTTATCTCTATGCATTCGCATGCTGAGGCTGAATCAGCCTTTAATGGAAATTTTCGATATTTTAGCATTTCTTTGTGACGCGCAATATTTATTTATTTATGTATTCATTCGGGTTACCTCGTAGCGCCTAAAATGCATTACTGCGAGCAGGGAGGCTTACACAAGTAAATAAATGAGCAGAGTTAATGTTTAGAAGGAGCTGCTTTGACTGGCTCCAAAAGTAGTAGCGGGCTTTACGCCGACATACGGCCGTCAAAAGCGATACGCTCGTGATTGGTGTACTTCGCGAGGCAACCAATTCAACGAGTGGCTCGGGACGCGGAGTACGAAGCAGGAATGTACCAGTAACATGAAGTCGTAACTCGACGTAACGTAGTTAAACGTCCCTGTTTTCCCTTATTCAGATATGTTAGGTTTGAACCGTAAACATGGAATGGCAGCTCAGCTTCGTAACTGAAACGTGAACGAGTTCTTACTTACGCAAAGAGTAATCACTGACTGAAATTTTGCGAATGAAGACACCCAATTTGCCAAACAAAGTGCATACGTTTTTTGTTTTTGTTTTAATTCTTAGTTTACCGCTGGATGTTCCGAATTTCGCCCACGACGAAAATAAATATATTTGTAGTCAACATTCTAGTACGGCTACGATTACAAAACTGACGTACCTAGATTGGAAGTTGTGACGTTGCACCTATTAACATTTCCAAGTCGTGTACTCTCCGAAAGCTTAATAAAGACAACCAACAACTTACCCTGACTGTCAAATGACGCACTTCAGTACTTCTATCCGACAGTTCGACCGCCATGCCTTCTTGTTGATATCGATAGCGATAAGATGCTTCCGCAGTTTAGAGTTCCAAAAGGAAACTATGAAAAATGGTAGCCACTTCTAAATTGGCGCATAATCCTCCTCCTTTTTTGGGTTGGATTATCTAATGAAGCCCCCCCCTTTGCCCAAAAACAAGTCAGACGCAGAGTTTGAGATGACAACGGCTTATTATTTCAAAGGTTTCTACCTGGAAACAAAAAAACACAAAAGGTGTTTTCAAGCAGAAATATTTTCTCCTCTGTGAAAGGTGTAATAGTTTTGTACACCTTCTGAAGTCGCCAAAATGCACAACAACACCCCTCTCACAAGCTCAGTAGATGTAACAGAAATATTTCTCCTTTTGTAAGAATATAGCACTTTGAAACGGTGAATTTTGGTATGAAACACCTTCGAAATACTCGTTGTAGGTGTTTGAAATTTTACTTTGTACAGCTCTTTCTCATGACTTTAATGACAAGTAATTGTCAAACTGTCTAAACCTCATCATATCTTCTTTTTTATTTCCTCTCAACTATTAAAACGATATATATTTTAAAATATGCATGAACGTGAAAATCAAATACCAATGATGAAGAGTTAAGATTAAGCGCTTCAAATTAAGGAAGGATTCCCTGCCTTTTAAAAGGGACCAACATGGAATGTAGCGGAACCTCTTAAAACAAATGAACCGATGTCCCGAAATAGTGAACTGGTGGAAATGTGGGACATCAAATCTTTCCCTGTATTTTGGTTAAAATGCAGCTAACATGTAATGCTTTATTCCTGTGAACTCAGGGTTTCCTCATCAAACATCCGAAATATAATTTATTTCCATGCCTGCATTACACAATAAACTAACATATTCCGCATAGAGACTACTCCGTACCATTTTGTTTCCGCCCCCCCCCCCTAAATAAAACAAGTGGGCTCATACCAGCACTTCTTGCAAACCCGGCAAACATTTCCGAGCTCAGATTCGGAACGCCCAGTCACGCTGCCTGGTTGGAGCGAGGTGCCATGGGAGCAAAGCGCTAGCTCCCAATATTTCCCTCTTCCCTGCATGAAGACAAATGGCGAATAACCAAACTTTCCTGGCTCAATATTGTCGCTGAAAGTAACTTTCTCTTCATTTCTGGCCGAGACCGGTCCCTAAGGACGAGGGAGAATGGTTTCGGAGAAAACAGGGCAAAGCAGTCGTTATGAGTATTCTCTGGGCACAGTTCACCATTGCAAGCATCCACCTCCTCTGGCCTCCGTTTCTTTGTATTATCTTGTTTGTGTGAGAGAAAGACAAAAATTACCTGGAAACGTGTTTCTTTAATAAGTGTGTTGCCCTGCTCAAATAAGGCATTTCAGAATTGTGTTTACTCAAAACAAAATTTAAAAAATCTAATTGAAGCTTTTGGGGGATAAAATAGTAGAGTTTTAATTGTCAATTTGACGACATGGTGGCGCTTAAGACGAGGACAAAAGGGAGACTAGACAACACGGAGCGCTCCGTGTTGTCTAGTCTCCCTTTTTGTCCTTGTCTTAAGCGCCATCATGTCGTCAAATTCCCACTATCAACTTGCCCAACAATCTGCTTTAATTGGCATACACGGCAGGTAGTTTTGAAGGAGTCATGCTTGATATTTTATCTATGACACATTTTTGAACTAAAATATTACAGCGATGCGAATTTAAAAAGTTTGATTCGGAACACGGATAATAATTTTTAAATTTGAGGTTACCTTGCGTTTTTATTGAATTTATCATGTTTTTATATGGAGATGAGAAAGAGCTTTATATAAGTTCTCAGCCATCAACACTACACTCTAAGACAAAATGGAGGAAAAAGGTAGCAAAGGTGCGTTTTCCTCCCTTCTACCCACGCGCCCCCAAGCGGACACGAGAAGAAGGGACGAACAAGACGTTTTTCTCCTTCTTCAGGCAGACGGGAGAAAGCCTTCGCTCTCCCGACTCATCTTCTTTCAGTTTCGTTTTTCGAGTACGTCGCGCACGTTGTTTAATAAATGTTGTTCAGTTCATTGAGCTTCAGGGGCAGCGAAGGCCGCCTGTAATTCTTTCTTCTAGTCCAAAAGTGCAGAACATTTTGGTTGCATTGACGTTTTTACTACTGATTTTATAAAAACGAGCAAACGAAGCCACTAGAAACAGCGAAGTTCCGGAGCAGTGCCAGCAGCGCTACACACACTGGGTAAGATGGCCGTTTCCGGTTTGCGGGACCCACGCAGAGCTACAGTAGTGGAACCACGCGAAATTGTGTCGACGTTTTCGGCGTTATGGAAATCGCAGGAACTGCGTCAAAGACAGGCAGGTTTTGCTGCCGGCTCTCTGGGTGCCGTCCGTCCTGAGTTCGGTTCTGTTTTCCCGTGCCGAGTGTCAACCGGCAGTCAACGTGGTTCTGTATTTCTGCGTGTCAGCAACATAGCAGCAACATCGTGATGGCAATGTTGTGCGTTGTGAACAGAAGACTTGAATTCTCGCCGATGTGACCGTGTGTTCGCGTATCAGTGGTGTAACAACATGAGATGACGTAATCTGTCGGGCATTGATGCCGCTGGTCGGGTGATCGGACGGGGCGGGGTGTCGCAGGTTGACATTCCGCTTTACATAACATTAAAGAGTTTAAGACCACTTGAGGGACTAGGTGCAATCGATCGACTTGCGGATAGTCATGTTGGAACGCGGGTCTGAACGGTAAGCTCCTATCGTACAGTGACCAATGCGACTGTCGGCCCCGAGAGCGATTGCGCTCTGGGGAAAGGACTGAACGGTACGAAATTATGACGGAAAGTACGTATATTTACAGTGGAATTTCAGCATTAAAAAAGGTACAATCGAATGAAGAAAAAAAAGCCAACCTTTATTTTGCTGTTTAAATATACTACGATTCCCGCAGAAACTGCCTCCAAGTTGCGCGCCGGGATGAGCGCTAGTCGCTTTCGAGCTCGCCACGGCGTAGCTCCGTACACTTAACACCCGCCGCAGATCGCGGCTTCGACTGCATTCAAGTTGATCTCAAAAGCGATTTCTCTGCCCGTGAAGCATCACTTCCAGCTGAGTGAATATCCGCTCTACAGAAATTAATTCAAGACGGCAATTGCAGCCGTGCGCGAACAGCACAAATAGAATAAAACAAACACTACAGGAGAAATACTGGCTACGAAGTGCCGTGCGGGGAAACAAACTCATGGCTTGGAACCGCATTGGAGAGCCTCGATTTATTGGCTTTCAAATAATTACGGCATGATCGAGCGTTTTCTTTTTATTAAGAGATTCATCCCCTGAGCCATTAAAAATACTCTCAGAGGTATGACATTGCTGGAAAAAAATCAACATGCTGGGAATATGTTTTTATTGCTCAGGCAGTCACCGAGAAATTACGCAAGTTCAAAACGACCAGTATAAAAGACGGAAACGCAGAGCTCGGAAGTAGTGATAGGGTTAGTGTGCTGTCGTATTGATGTTTGTATGTGCGATGAATGTGTATGCGCTCAATATTTGTTCAGCTGATGCTTGTAGTATGCGTAATGTGTCTACATGTGAGTATAATGAAGGTTCCCGAATATCCCATAGCGTAACAAACATATTTTTTTATAAACTTGAATTGGGCGGCATCTAGTGTCACCTAGCCTAGCTACCTGCGATTACTCAGCTTGACCCTGCCATCTGACAACAAGCGATTTCACCTCCTTTTACGCTACGCGGCTACGCCATAAGTTCGAGTTACCGTCATTACTGTGCTGAAATGAGCCAAGAGGCTGCTTCGGGTTTACTGTTTTTGAGAGCGGCTTTTGGATTTGCGTGCCAATGGTTTACCACTCCTCCGTGATGTGCGGTTCACGAAGGAATTGTGGCTCGAGGAATAGCAAAGGTAAGACATAAAGTGCGCGAAGTAACTGGGTGCTGGTTAACGTAGCAGCTTGGGCGAGTTGGTTGCACATTACGACACACACCACAGCGCACTATAGAAAACAACACTCACTCAAGACACACGAAAAATAAAGCGAAATTCGAACAAACCGCGCTGACTAACAACTCTTTTTATATAACTTTGTCTTCTTCAACCTCTAGCAACACCGAATTTCCCACCGGACAGTCTGCTGCACCAAAAACCATCAGAACAGGTTCGTTGAGTGTGCAGATGGAGTGGTGTACTCTTTTCCACTTTCGTGCGGGAAAGTGTACATTAGTCAGACCGGACGATGCCTTAACGATAGGCTCTGGGAACACAAAACCAACTGCACCAGAGCCAACTCAGGGCATCTAGGCATACACTGCCGTGATTGTGGGTGCGTCGTTCACCTGCCATCCTGTACAATTTTAGGTAGGAACAATAACCAGTTAACTCGAGAAATTATCGAAGCAGAACATATCGCCAGGAATTCCAACAACTGTATTAGCACACCTTCTTTACACCTGACAGAAAAAGAGAAAAAATCTTAGGCATCTAGGAGATCGTAGCGCGTGATTTGGGAAATTCGGTGTTGCTAGAGGTTGAAGAGACAAAGTTATATAAAAGAGTTGTTAGTCAGCACGGTTTGTTTGAATTTCGCTTTATTTTCGTGTGTCCTGTGTGAGTGTTGTTTTCTATAGTGCGCTGTGGTGTGTGTCGTGGGTGCTGGTTGTCTCCGTTTAACATCGCAGTGCTGTCGATGAGAAGACTGAGTGACTGCATGCTTTCGAAACGTAAGTTTCTTTACCTGCAGGGGAAGCTGCTTCGGAAATAAATACAGTTCGCGGAAAGCTCGTGTTACGTTTTTATTTGCTGCTCCCTCTCTTTCCGTACAATAAACTTAGTCTTCTCGTTAGAGCCTTATTGAGCTCGGAATTGCTTCATTCGTGGCCGCCATAATGAGATGAAGGCGACGGAGGAACTTTTGCTCCCCTGCTTTAGGGACGAAAGTTTCTCCCTTTCTGAAGGAGCATATGTGTCAAGAGCGTTCCTCCCTTTAGGGTGGACTATAATAACCCTTTTTCTAAAGTGTAGTCCGAGATATATTGGTGTACATGCGTACCGTAAACTGCCCAGTATGTTCTTTTCCTTTTACAGGATCCAGGTATGATAGTACGGCACAGTTAAATCGGGACGTTGTACGCTTGCTCGAATTCGAAAACACAAACCTTTTATGGCCGATCTAAGTGGTCACTGTCAGACGAAAATTGACTGTTAAATCATCTTTAGAACAGTTTTTCTAGGTAATTTATTTTTAAATGGCAAGTGCATTTTGACGAGGAAACAAATTTGTGCAACAGCGTGCGCGAACCAAGGACGAAGCGCGAAAAAGTGGGTTGCGTCGGCAACATCAGTTTAATAAGACGCAAACCGGAGCCTTAAAGTTACTTGTTCAAAAGTGTATCCGGCATAACAAAATGTTGAACGCAAAACCCATCTCGTGTGTCTCATGTGAAATATGCGTCGCTGCGAATATGTGTATATTTTGGTGTGAACGGCGTTTATATTAGCGACGAACACAATGAGCTTAAAAAAATAACTCACGTTTCCCAATATTCTAGTGATGGAATAGTTCCGCGGCTTACCGCCGAATCGAGTCTGAGCTTCAAGTGGAATTGTTCCCGAAGTACCTTCGTCACTCTTTGCTGACTTTCGCAGGACCTACCGTTTTTAATCAAGTTTCTCCCCTAGGTGGAGTTACTTCATTACATTTCGAAACAACCCCGGGGCTCGTGTTCATAAAAGTGACTTTTTTTTCTCGCCCGTGTTCTCCCGTCACACCACTTTCATTCCGAACAAACAGGAGCGAGCTTCAGTGACACCCGTTTAAGTCCAATTCACGGAAAGGGTGTCACATTACCCTGCCAAACTGGAGCAGTGAAGGGCAACGCAGGGAATCGTCCGACACGCTTTGTGCTATCGCCTTCGACAAAATGCGAACACTGGAGCCCGTGGCCGTCGAGACATGCTGCGCCCCCTGGAGGCGTATGAGAACTGACAAAACTGCTGGATGGAAGGTAGGGATATCGCGAACCACCCTAGGTTCGAATTCGAATTGTTTCAATATTTTCGAGCCGAACTGATGTTCGAAATCGAAAGATTTCGATATTTTCGTACCGACCGAGGTTCGAATTCGAAAGCTTCGCAACTTTCGATCAGAGTGCAGTTTCGAATTCGAAAGTTCGAACTTGCACGGTTTCAAAAGTTCGGGTTTTAATATCTTGATTATTTTTACTTGAGGTTAAAAAACCTGCTAACTTGAAATTCGAGAGATTCGAATATTTTGAATTTATTGGAATCTGAAGTTCGAAAATTTTCGCATTTATTTCAATCTGGAGTTTGAAAAATTCGAAGATTTCAAAAATTTTTGGATCAAAAATAAAACAATTCGAACGCCTCGAATTTTTATAGACGTAAGTTCGAAAATTCGAAGATTTCACATTTCTTTCTACGTAAAGTTCGAAAAGGTCGAAGGTTTCGACTCACTTTTTAAAGCTACATGAAAAAAAAAGTCTTCAAAGATTTTGGATTGTTTCTTTAAGTCCAAGTTTTCAAAGTTGTAAGTACGGTTTTCATGTTCGCCCATAGTTTCAGTTTCGGTAACCTTTTCACGCCTCACTGGTTTTCACGAATTCAGGTCTAGAAAAGTTCGGGTGTGATATTTAGACTCCGCGCAGTTGGTCAGGCTATTATTGAGACGACGGGTGTCCCAGATGTGCTGGAATATTTGCCAGTGCAGAGTGACGTGTGACCATAGATCAGTAATTCTGACCGCCAGCGCGGGGGGGGGAGGTCTTTAACGTGCATCACGCAGTAGTGGTCACACGTGAACGCTCTGTTTTACGATAGTCATCCAGTTCGAAAAGGCCAGGGGCACGCAGGAGTTTGAGGCTCAGAAAACCTTGAAGACGATCTGGCAACTACCTCCCCACCCCTTGCACGCTGGAAGTAATCCGATCGAACGCCGCTCGAGTGACGCGGGCATATAGTAAGTTTAGTTATTTGTTCTGGAGGTTTATTTCCCGGGACGGAAGAAACGCCGAGCAAACGGCACAGAAGCCGACACAACTCGAGGTCGAGGAGGTTGGTACCGTACCAGTGGCGTCGGAAGAGGAAAAACAGTGGGAAGGAGGGAGGAGGGTGGGTGCGCCCCCTTCTTCCAGATACATCGGACTGCTAAAGAAAACAATACAGTGAACGAGGGCGTGGTCGAGCTTATTTTAATCTGAAATTATTTATGCATATGTATAGCTACTGTCGCTCTTCACTGCATAAAAGATCGCGTAGCTGGTCATTGTCGGAAACTCGTTGTCAGAAGGCACTACTTGTCACATGCTCAGAGGTTCGGAAGTTCAAAGCTATGTTCTTTCGACCTAAATAACTGCGCCATTGGTAAAAAGAAAAGAAATAAAGCCTAACAATAAATGCGGGATAAAAAGCTGGAAAAAAAACTCTCAAGAACCCCGGAAGTGTTGTATTATTGCATATCTAGAAGCTTAAAACTCTGAAACAAGTTTCTCCTACCAAAATGTGTACAGGCCTAAAGAAACGCGTCCCGGGAACGTAAAGCAAAAAACAGAAAAGTTTTTTCTTAATGACGTTTGGAATTCGGGAAATAGTAGAAATTTTTCCCCATGCGTTAATTTATTCCTCAACGTGAAAAAACAATAAATACATTATTTTGTATTCTGCAGATGGCAATGATAGGTACTGTCTGTGGTGTTTGATTTAAATGCGATACCTCAAACAATTTGAGACGAAAAAGTTACCTAGTTTAGGGCATAACTGCCCGTAGATAGATGTTTGGACATATCTTCACAACTCATCTTAAGTAACAATGTTCACATCTTAAGACGACACTTAACTAGGCTATGCATAGATCCTTCTTAAAATGTTGAACATCTCCACCATAAATAGCTTCGAAAATAGAGCGCTTCAAATATCGCACAAACGACAATCGTCAAAAACCCGTCGTCCTTCCTCGCCCCATCGGGATTTATTTCTAAAACTAAGCACGCCAGAACATTGAAATAAACGGCATTGTCTTTCGTAAGGAACGCAACAAAGGATGTAAAAATTTGAAGAAAAAAATTACGAATGTACCTTACTACTTGAATTCGAATGAAATGAAACCGTCTGCCAATCCCTCTCCTGGGGTTTATTTTCGTCATTGACCTCTTGACTTTTCCAAGATTCGAAAGGTCGAAACTTTTCCATTTCTTTAGATGAACAGTTCGAGAAAGTTCGAAACAAAATCGAATTCCTCTTAGCGTAGGAAATTCTACAGTTTGGAAAACCTTCCAACTTTTTTAGGGCTGTAAATTCGAAAGTTTCGAAAATCGTCAAATTTTTTTTGTCTTATCAAGTTCGAAAGTTTGACAAGCATCGAGTGCCACACCGTAATAAGTTCAGAAAGTTCTAAAATGATGTATTTCTTAGCGTAATAAGTTCGAAGGGTTTGAAAAACTGCATTTTCTGAACTTGCAAAAGTTCGAAACTTCGAAAAGCGCCGAACTTCTTAGTTTAACTAGTTCGAAAATTTGACTTCCGTCGAATTTTAACAGATAAAGAAAGTTTAAATATTCGAACTTTTTCAAAACCCTTTCGAACAGCTTCTATTCGATCATCGAAACTTCGGTTGAAAAAGTTCGCGAGCATCCCTAGTGGAAAGTAGAGCACTGCGAGGGTGTGCGCCCTACTCCGATGTGCTGAAACCTCGACCGGCACAGCCGAAGCTTCCTCGGTAGGCCAGCGTTGCGCTGCAAGATCCGCCACCTGTTCGCATATTATTCGAACCCGATAGCACGCTGGACCGATCCAGATGACCCGTAGTGCAGTTAAAACGTAACGACGAAGTATGTTAAGGACAAAAAAACATTTTAACTGTAATTCGGGACGATATCGGCGCGCCGGTCGCAGCACTCTTTATAGGCGCAGAGCAAAAACGCAGCAACATGAGCCGTGCGGGGCGCATGCGTTCTATCGGGCACGGTATGTTTCGCCTGCTTGGACAATATTTGCAGCGCATATTTGCACCCGGAATACCTCTGCCTTCGAGCTGCGGCAAGATCTCAATCTCATAAGAGGGATGAGTTGCATTTCTAACAAAGGGAAAAAATATATACCACAGGTGGCCTTCTTGAACCGATAGAGGTATGACCCTTTGCCTTTGTGTGTTCAACAAGTCGATAAGATTCGAAGAAACTTGCGGATAGAGAGTGACACTGCAAGGTCTCGAATGTTTTGTGGCGCTTAAAAAATAGGCTAAATTCTAAAAATGCCTGGTAATCACTTTTTTACTGTATTTTAATACTTTATCAGATCATAATCCAGTTGTCGAAATAGAACTAAGTCAACGCTATTTAACAAAGTTTAAATTATTGTGCCGTCGGATAAATATGTTTGAAAAAAGGGAGTGTGAAAGGCTTATTTCCAGCACTACGATTTTAAATTTGATAAAGCACTATGAAAATTTCTTTTATAATTATTTACAAAAGGATCGCGAAGCAGAGAGGCTGCCATTTTTACTAGAGAGAGTAAGTTGTCAGTAAGCATCAAAAATGTCAGACAATGTGCTTTGCCAAATGTTTGTCTATTTAGGGCCTGTGAAAAAGACTTGGAAAGCGAAGCTACGTGAGTATAAACATGGACTTTGGCTTGCGTGCGCACTGAATCGGCACTTGAGGAAGTTGTGCATGTTAGAGCGATTTTATGTTGTGTGTTTTGGAACAGTCGCCTATTACATTCCTAATTCACAAAGGGTTGTAGAGCGGCATTTATAACTCTGATAACTTGCTTGAAACATGTGACGTTTTGTTCGTTTTGTTCCCATTCACATTGAGCCACACAGTGTACGTGCTTTTAAAATGAAAGGAAGCGACGTTGAATGGTGAGTTTTTATTTGGTTTTCCTTCTAAAAGGTCAAGTCAACATGCTGTTTCCTTTTCCTCTGTCAAACAAGCAACAGTCAGCATTTTTCTATTAGGACATGGGTAAGCCAGATTGTTTCATGCATTTTTTCTCATTAACATGCAGTTTGATTGTTAATACGTGGGAATATGTCAACCAACAACTTCATTCCAAGAAACCAAACGAGGAAATATATGTGATTATTGAGCACTGATAATTGTGGTTATAAGATGAATCGTGTATGTGCTAGAAATTAATAACATCTTACTGTTGTAGAAAACAGAGTATACGGTGTGTTTAGTCCCGACTGAAAACTTATTGAATAAAGGTACCATAAATGTAATTAATAGTCACTAAAACAATGCACTTTGTTTTCAAGTGTTTTTTTCTTGATGTTTCTATCATTCAGGTACTTGTAATTAAGAAGTAATTTGGAACCTCAACACCAACCAACTGTTTTTTATGCAGGCGACCACAGTAGAACCAAACATTTTTGACCCTGCTTTATTCGAAATTCTTATAGACAGATTAGTGCTGATGAAAGATAAATGCCACATCAGACGTGCTGCTGTCTGCCTTTTGTCCCACTACTATGTGATCGACATCGAATTTCGCGAAGATGTAAAGAAGACATCGGTTTTCATGAATACTGTCGGGAGATCATCATCATCGCCACCGCCGCCGGGTGACCCTGGACTCGGCCAGCCGCTTCCGCGTTAGGACACTCCCTCCACCAGATCTCTCCACCAGATCGCGACCAGACACCGCACGACTCACAGCCACCTTTATTGCTATGCTAGAATAAACCTACGCAGTTCAATCAAGCTTATCTCGACCACGACGAATCGCAAAGTATTTTTAAAGTATATTGAGCTGACCGTGAAGGTGCTGTTCACGTTTAACGTTTAGGTCAAACTTTTTTGTGTCGTTGCATAGGTCTCAAGGCGGTCATCTTAAAAATTTGTGTTTTTATATTTATTTTTAATATTTAAGAACACTGAGAAGTTGCTATTTGCTAACCTCTTTTCGTTGCTGTGAGCACTCTACAAAAAAAAAAAGGTTAACATGTGATGTAAATCCATTGCATCCGCCCCCCCCTTCCCTCCCCAGGCATTTTCAGAGATTACTAGCAAATGTTTCGGGGGAAGTTTAAGAAAATTGCCCTCCTGCCCGAATGCTTACAATGCTCGTGTTGAAGATTTGACAAAATTTCTCACTTTTCTGTAGCCTTTAAAGGGAAACTGAAGCGGTTCTGTATTTGAGAAAAAACACTTCAATGGCCTTCAATTTACCTCCAGGATCAGGAATATCGAGATTATTTTTCAATTTGGCGCACGGAGCCTTCAGAAATTAATTTTTAAAGTACCGCCAAAGCCCCTCCTTCCCGGGGCGTGACGTCACAAAAGGAGTTTTCGGAATCTCTGCTCTCGCGCATCTTCAGCGCCTGCCAAAGCTATGCACGCGCACTCTTGCTATTTTCAAGAAGGTCAGAAAGAGACGTCACGACTGCCGTCATTGCGGAAAAATATACCTGGCAAGCTTGCCATTGCACGCGCTGCCCACACGAGCGACACGCGCTTGGCGGCCGAAAGGTCCTTTTATGACGTAACAACAGGTCGGAGATTTTTCGCGTTTTCTCGCTTTTAGTTGCATCTTCAGGGAAAACGAATGTGATATTCAGATTCACGGGATAAAAATACACCAGAATTCACCTCTAACTCGTTTTTTTCAAGAAGATGTTTCATCTTCCCTTTAAGCCTCCTCAAAACTAGCCTGTGGTGTGTTAAGATTATTATATTTTGACTGGAATACTAACAAATAAAAATATTAACATTGTTAATCCACCCATGCTTACTTTATTTCGAGCTTGGTGCAAAAACTAAATATCAGGTTTCAGCCTTGGAAGGTAACTCTGGATTTTGATAAAGGTTTGAACTTCTGTCCACAAGAGTATCCTTTTTCTGCAATGAACATTTTTTGTTGTCGTTAAACTTTTTAAAGACAGTAGACATTTCTCTTTCGTTCTACTGTCCTTTTTCTCTTCCGCCGACGTTTTGTGCGCTTGTTTAATATTAGTGATGTACCAACTAGCTCCAGTTACCACTTTACTATTTCTTGTAGACTTTTAAAGCCCTTTCTGTTGTATGGGAATAGATAAAAGTTGCACGTATCAATGTCAATTGTTACAAGTCTTTAAAAAAATGTATTGAAGAAAAAATAATTTATATCTTAGGTGGATAAACATTTCAGTTTTGCACCCAGTTTTATTCTAATATTACCTCAATAAACGTCCCTATGTTTATATTCAATTATCTTCTCGGTTGATTTCACCTATGGCCAGTGACAAGTTGGTGATTATTGTGCACTTCTTGTTTTCCTCATATATATTGCAGTATACCTCCATACTTGATCATGATATACGCAGCAATTATTTGTTTCCCTGAAGCGCCACCGAAGCCAGCAATTTTTTCAAATAGAGGTAGAGCACCAGAAGAGAAGCTCTATTGTTCCAAACCTGGTGCTTGTCCGGGATTTGATATGTTAAAAGTGTTAAGGATTTTTGGCTTTTTTGAAGCGTCGTATCTTGACGAAAATCATCATGAAGGGCACTTTGCGAAAGAGTGTTTTTAAGCTCTTTTGGAATTACTGAATATTTATGAGGCAGCTTTGCATTTATTTGAAAGGAGAGGCAACATGAAAGGGGGTAACTCACAATACGCCTCTAATTTAGACGCGCTGTGTACTGAACATTTATGATCCGTCGTCTACTGTTTTAATTTTTTTTTTCAAGTATGCATCAAAAAGAACGGACTTACTGGAGAAAAAGTGCTTACACGAACTCCTCCATTGTTCTTTATGAAGAAAAACGAGCTGATCTGAACTTATCGAAGGTTCGTGATGAAGAAACCGTTTTATCAAAGAGGTCCCAGAAAACCTCTAAAGTGGCTGTGTATATAGAACGTTTTTTTTTCTTTTTTATTATGAGCGCTAAAGAACTGTTTTATATGTTTCACAAAGACAATTTCGCATGAAAAAGAGTTTAAAAAACCTCTTTATAGGTTTTTTAACAAGAGCCCTTGAGGGAATGCTTATAATAACCATTTAGGGTGCAAGATATCGACAAACCGAAGAGCCTTGAGGCGTTCCCTTGCAGACATTTATTTAAAATGCATACTTCTTTGTAGCCTCAAGGCGTACTTCAGCGGTTCTTTTAGCTACCCATCTAAATATATTTTCGAAATCACTTGCCTCTGCGCTTTCCGGTATGCTATTCAATATCGCAAAATTCAGGAGCAGTTATTGTCAAATCGGCAAATTAAAATAATGCCAAACTTGTACCCTTGACGTCTGTACCTTGACGTCAGAGGATGGCAGGTTCGCATGTCAAGCGGGCAGTCAAAAATGACTATGCCTGGCATTTGTTTCCTACTGCTTCGCAGTGGGCTGGAGCGAGCTTCCAAAGCATCTATTTGACACCCATGAAACTTGCAATCACTTGGAACCAAGTCATCATTCTAAAGAGTGAACCCCTGCCTTCCGGTGACGTAACTTTTCACGGTTGCCAGTAGTGACTTTCACTTTTAACAACAATGCGAGGACCTAAATTGTAAGTTCAATAACTTTCCGAAAAAAATTATCTTGTCCCAATATTTGGGTTACCACGTCAGCGATATTTCTATGGTGTTTTTAGCAGATTTCAGGGAAATCGGGGATTATAACAAAAACGCCGGAGCACAAGGTAATGGCACCAATCAAGCAACGTCAAAAGTGTAAGTAACTAGGCCTTTCCTGTTTTTATATTTGGTTCAGCAATTTTTTAACAAGTACAGAAACATGATTAACACCATTAGGGTGCGCTTGTAACTGCACGATTGGTCCCATCAGCTCGTATCGTCGGCCGCGTGTGTACTCAAAAACAAAGTATTGTCAGGTACTTGGCTATACTTGGCAGTTGTCTAGATCCGCTACGCCCTCCGAACGCCCCCAATCCTTTCTCTCTCCTCCCCCAACCCCCCCCCCCCCCCACACAAAAAAAAGACAAAAAAAACATAAAAACAGACACACCCAGAGATACCACCGAAATGTAAACGAAAATGACTATAAAGGGCACGCGCCCGCGAACATACGTCATTGTTGCAAGGTAGGAGTTCTGACAGGAGGGAGTGTCGAAGAAACACTAAACTCGAAGAGCAACTCGGCTAACAGAGAGTTGGTGCTTTCAGGGCGGTCATAAAAGAGGAGAACGGACATTCGAGCTCCCCAGGGAAACATTTCCCCCAGGAGTGTTTGCAGTTGCGATTCCGCACGGAGGGCTTCGACCTTCTTTGTCGACGTGTGCGCTTATAAAAGTCAGAGGCTGGCGATGAAAGTGATGGAGCCTTCACCTGTCGACTGACTTAGTTACGTTCAACCTTTTCGGTGATTCCCAAATGCCGGCTTATTGTGTATGACGATCGATTATCTAAAAGCATTCGCTAAATAGTACCTTGTACAGCTTGATGGCAACTGTGAATTACCGAGTCACATTGTTCATTATGTATTAAAAAGAAGAAACAATGATTCTGACATAGAGATTTAAGATATATCTCTGCCAATAAGTATCGGACCCGTTTGAGACGACTTACTCTGTTAAACCCTGCATAAATTAAAGGTGCCCTGACGAAGTTTCTGCGATCACCTAAATATGTTGATAACAAACTCTGTAACGTGTAAGAATCCTAGAAATCCCTATATCGTGCCGATACGCGGCCTATATCCCTATTAAGAGAGCAATCAAAGACGGAAAAACACCGAGGTCATCACCGGATACGGGAGGAGAATGTTCCGAAACAAGGACACTGTCAGTAACAAGCCAAGGATCATCACTCCTCCAACAGCTGAAACCGTGGAGTGATCTCTCGAATGTGCGCGGCTCGTCGTTCATACAGCTCGGACTGCGATTCAACCCAGCAAGCGCGCACTCGAGAGCTGACGAGCGGACACTTCACTCCCGCGGAAGACCGAAAAAAACAAAAAAACATTGTGCGCTGCATTTGAGATGATTATTGAAGTACCATGTCACCTCTCTACAAAAAATTAACATTTTCAACTTTTCTTATTTGCTTTTATCATCTAAAACAACATACACATTTTGTAATCACAGCGTTTGCAATCTCAACGAAATGTCCCGTTTTCATTGGTCACATATCACCCTGGCTGCCTGAACAATGCTCATCCCATTGCCGGAGATGGCCTCGGTGTGTTCGATCTTCGATTGCTAGTATTAATAAGAAAATCGGGCGGGAATCGTTATAATTTTTGGATTTCTAGGATCCTTCGAGCCCGCAGGGTGAGTTATCGCGATATGTAGGCGATCTCAGAAACCTCCTCGGGTCACCTTTAAGCTATGGTCACTGAAAATCTGGGAACGGCAGGGAACAGCTTAAGCTGCGTCGCCTTCGGTGCGAGCTTCCGACCTTCTACCATGCTTCGGCGTCCTGTGCAACTCGAGTGTGGCGCACGCAGGTGTTTCCGAACATAGCTGTGTTGTGGTAAACTAATGTGGGAATAGAGGAGCGCACAACATGCAGAAGGCAAACACTTGCCTCTTGAGCCACCGGAAACACCTTCTTGTCATATCTTGCTTTGTAGCGTCAATATTTACTCTAAAGAACAGTTTTACTATGGAGATGCCACAGAGTTCACGATAATCTTTCACTGCTAGTGGCCTGGAGGAGTAGGCGGTACCACCGTCGAGTCGATGGTATACAGGGTGAGACCACATATGTACCGTAACGCGTTACTAGTAACAAGTTACCTCTACCTAGTTACCTATTTTCGGTAACGAGTAATGTATTCAGTTCCTTTTCTAGAAGAGGAACGAGTAACGTACTTCGTTACTTTTAAGGCCAAGTAACCAGTAACGGTATTCCATCTGTTTTGAGAAGTAACAACACCGTTTAAAGTGTCTTCTTTATTCCAACATAAGTATCCGTCTATTGCGAAAAAGACAAATGGGCAACCCGAAAAAACCGTATGACAGTATAGCAACGTTTAGAGTTGATTACGTCAGTCGAACTCCACAGCTGGGAATGTCTTTCTCTCAGGGAACACAATAGTGTTCGTAGGTTGAACCTTCCAGAATCGTGTACAAACCAAATGGAAACCCGAAGGTGGCCAGTAAGTGAAGGTGCAGAAACCATTGCCAAGTTCGAACTTTAGAAGCGGAGAGAGCAAAAGAGAAAAGTGAATACGAGACTTACCAGCTCTTCCTGAAGCTCAAGCAAAGCAGTAGAACGACTCTTCAGTGTCGCCGGCGATGTATTCTCAAGGAAGCGGGGAAACACAACTCATAAAAACTTGAACAGGCAGATCACTGCTTAAGTGCAATCACTCCTGGAGAGAAAACAAAACAAAACAAAAACCTGAAACAAAAGCCTCGTGTTTTTGGTCGTCAGCGTAACAAGAAAAGCAACTCGTTACAATTGAGGAAAAGTAACGCCTTCCTTTCGAAAATCAGTAACGAGTAACGTAATAATTACTTGTAGATAAAGTAACGAATAACGGTATTTAGTTACTCTTTTGGGGTAACCTGTATATGTCTGGGTGAAACTGAGGGATAAGAGGATATCAGTGCGTCCTGGAATGTCAGAGCGCCGAGCTCCGATTGGAAGGATAATGTGTAGGCGCAAAGTGTTGCCTTTGTTTCTACCTGCCGCCTACTTTCCCTCCAGAGCGAACAAGAGCTGTCGTCTCCTCCTCGCGCACTGACTTCCTATCGAACACCGGATGCCTGCGCTCGGCGTTCGAACGCGTTCGTACAGTGACTTGAGACAAAGGCTAGTAGACTCTGCGTCTACCCTCTATCCCTCCAATAAAAGCCCGAAGCTTTGACATTCAAGCGCTGTCCTATGTTCTCCTCTATTACAGTTTCTCTTAGTATGCAATCTCACACATCCATCAGCCTTCGATTTCCCAATATCCCTAAGATTAACTTCGGTGAACGGTATTCTTAACAGAAGTAGGTTGCTTCACCTTGTTAGTAGGAAGATTTAATGGATATCCGGACGCTCCTGCATACCCGTACCCTTGCCGCTTTTTGGAAGTGGTAAACTTGACTCGGGACATTGCATCTGAGGTATGGGGAACGGCACTGACTATCACTGCCCCAGTCAGCGATGTGGGCCGCCACTGCACAGCAGTGAGGAAACCAGCGATTTGGTCGCATCTTGCGACAGGTGCGCATCTCAGTGCAGTTTCATCGCAACATCTGGCACGTTGTCACCTTAGTTATACAGTCAGCGAGACTAGACGCCGAGCTCACCTTACGGACGACGGCAGGCTGACAGCGCGGCTCACACAGGCTGCCCCGCACGAGGCTGTCCGCCATCAGAGAAAGGAGCTCGCGCTTGTAGCCTTTCCTGCGGTACAACAGAAGGTGAAACAGAGTACTAGATTTTTTGGAGGAAACTTGTGGGAAGCCGAGGAGGACGGCTGCGCGCGCAGGGGGCAGAACCGGTGGCGGCGGCCCGGCGCTCGTGACAGCGCCACGAGGAAAACGTTTTCAAATATCTTCTGGAACGTGTGACTTCTTTGGAGGGCGGACCAGGCAGGGACCGATTGGGCAGCAGTTTAGTAGAGCGACCCACAAACCTAACACTTGAAGATCATATTTCGCCAATGTAATCGTAAAAGGGCTTCCATTTATGTCCATTGCCAAGTACTAAACGGTTTTGTCTATCTCTAATTTGAAAGTTAAGCGAAAGCAAACAGTTAAAAAAACATGTAGAGATATATTTGATGTGACAACACTTTAGGCGTTTCCATTGTCCTACATTATTGCATAAAAAACGACGACAGAACAAAAGTGTGAATATACGTAATTAGCATTTTGTACAGTTGATACACAATAGTATTGGGCATGGTAACGAGTCCTGGTTTTTCTGAACATACCTTTCAGCGTTATCAACAATTACCGTTGATTATAAGTAGTAGTCGATACTATTTATCTACCATTCGTTCGTTTCACGCAGATATACGATACCAATTATCGAAGACAGCGACATCTCCCTTGAAATGTGATCAAGATCGAATTGGTACAGCACGTTCATAGCTGTTTTACTCCAGGTGTCAACAAAAATAATCAAGGAAATTACAAATATTTTTAAATCATATTTGTGATATTACAGTAGCTAAATTACATTTAGCCTTAAAAATTAAGCCTGAAGTGGGAAGTTACTGTTGAAGAGAGTTGGCCGTGTGCCAAACACCTGAAGCCGTAAGATCCGCCGGCCACGTAGCTCCAATAAAGGTAAAACAAATCTGAAGGAGCCAAAAGCTTTAAAGACTGCAAAGACCTTGCCAGCGGAGAAAACGTGAACAAAACAAGAGACAAAGGTGGCAAAAAGGTAGCGACGCTAGGCGCTGTGTCGTTTGTAGCAAACGTTGCGTTTCTTAAGGAATGCAATTTTGTATATGGTGGTCTGATCGGTAGATTGAAATATAACTACAGTTTCTTCTCATGCAAGGAGGGCGCACAAGAAACTTTTTCCTCATCTCAAGATTAGTATCCCCTGCGAAATGCAATATTCTGACATGCACAAACACGGAGCTGTATCTATCTGGTGCCGGACGTCGTCCATCACTGAAAATACAAAAAAAATAAGGTTTCGGAAATTACCTCGAGTATTCAACCTCACGGTCAGGAGCAACGCTAGTATGGAAACAGCGCCGGCAATCTCGCGTGGGCAGGCCATTCTTCAGGCTTTGTTTTGTTACATTTATACCTAGAAATATAAAACCAGCGCTTACCATACGGCCTGTCCATCCAATCTATCATATTTTTGTTTTTGTTGAGTCAGTTGGAACTTTCATGTAATCTCATTGTATCCATAAAGGTAGTCTTCCAAAGGCTCTAGTGCGTGTGAAGTATTTTCTCGAGGATTGCGTCTTTGTACTGAATAAAAGTAAAAACAAATGCATCTCGGAGTAGTTTTGCTTCCCTTTGTTAGTAGGAAGATTTAGTAGATTGTTGAGATGACTCCCGAAAAAATACCCGATACTCCGCCGACGCTTTTGCGCATGCGTAGTAATGTTACCGGGCATTGTTATTGGAGGTATGGAAATGATGTACGAAAACTATCTAATGTCACCTACTTGTCATCTGAGTTTCGGGCAACTTCGTAGTTTCTTGACTAAAACAACAACACGAGAGAAAAAACGATGTGGTGCTCTTGCCAATCACAGAGTGAGAATATCAGTGCATTTCATTCGAACACCTTGGGCAGTTTGCTCATCTCACGGCCGCGGCCGCGGTTGCGGCTAAGAGGGATTTTTATGTCACGTGACCAGCCCCATCGGGACAAGGAAGTGCCTATCGTCCCTGCCTAATAGCAGAGAAATCCGTGTTGCTTCGAGTACAACAGTTTAATTTTCGCTCGCAGAAACTGACAGCAGAGGCTTTTAACTGGAGTGCAATTAACCACCCCTTTGTCCCTTAGGAGTGGCGGGTAAAGTTACGGCCAGGGAAGGTAAATATAAGCCAAAATAAAGGAGAAATCACGCGAGATAAAAGCGTTGGCGGTATATTTATACATCTGCGAGAGCGACGCAGTTCCGTACCTTTTGTTGTAGTCGAGTGGGTAAGAGAGCCGGTACTTGTCGTCGCGGCGTGAAATTTTCGGATTCAAATCCCGTCACTAACTTTTTTTTATATTTATATTTTGCGCGTCTGTCTTACTTTTTAACTCTGATCTTTCTTACAAATGATCCAAATCATCTACTTGCACCACTGCGCCTTACATGGTTTTTATTGTTGTCCCATCTTTTGAATCGACAAACCGGAAGAAGAAAAAAGAACAAACCAAGCTAATGCGCTAATGCAATCGTTTCATAATGTTTATTAAAGGAAACCAAGATGTCTAGTACGAACCATCTAGCCCAATCAAAAGTCATGTTACAACATATTTCTACATATATTTGTTAAAACATATATATAACATATATTTGTTACAACAGCGCCAGTCCTGTCGTACGTGTGCCTTTTTTGTTCTTGTCAAGTTTGCGCTGTTTTAATCATGTCTGACAGCATCGGTATGACTTTGCACACAAACAGGGCCGAGCAAGGCGTCTCGACAGAGATGACATGTCTCTATGTTGGCACACACAGACGGGGAGTGTTGATAAGTCCACAAATCAGTCGCAGACAGTCCGTCGGTCAGTCGTGTGGAGTATGTCAGCTGGAACGGTTTAGCAATCTGTGAAGAAACGGTTGAAAGAAATGCAGGTGCTGCAGAACTGAAAATGGCGAAAACATGAAACATGTACCGTGGTCACATTTCGGGACGCAAAAAATACATTCACTGCATTTTAGGGAAACAACTAACAAAATAGATGTCGAGCAAAAACCAAACACTCAAACATAGCCAAAACGATTTGTAAAAAAGTTCACAATTGAAAAAAAAAAACGCACAAAAACAATAATTTTTGTTGTGATATGAACCGGGAACTTCCACGCCGCGAAGAGAAGTCCCGGCCCTTAATCCAGACGAAGAGAAGTCGGAGCCCTTAGTCCACGGCGCACATGTATAAATATACTGCCACCACTTTTACCTCGCGTTATTTCTCCTTTATTCTGGTTTATACTTACCTCTCCCTGCGCCGTAACTTTAGCTGCCGCTCCATAAAGTGCAAAGGGGCGGTTAGTTGGACTCCAGTTAAAAGCCTCTGTGGTCAGTGTCCGCATGCGAGAATTAAGCTTTGGTACTCGGAGCGACACAGATTTCTCTGCCATTAGGCAGGGACGCTATGTACTTCCTTGTCCCCATGGAGCTAGTCACGTGACATAAAATCCCTCTTGGCCGCAGCTGCGGCCGCGGCCTGCAGATGAGCAAACCGGCCCCTGGCCTCCAGCGCGCGCTCCCATGCCTCCCATTGCACTTTGGCTGAGCGTGCGCGCTCGAGGTCCACGAGCCGCCGAAGCGTTGTCGAAGGTAGGAAGCTTGCGATGGAAGCCTGACCACTGAAGCTCCTCCCTACAGCCCTCACGTTGTGAGTGAGTATGGCTAGCAATTCAAGGCCAGTTCACACACTTGCGACGTCTTAGCGCCGGAGAGGATAAAATTAGTTATTAATCCTTTCGGGACGGCTTACCCCGGCTCCGCAGCAGCGCAGCCGGGCGTAGGTCGTCGCAAGAGGCTTAAAATTTGATCGTGTCGAAGACGGTCGTAGACAAACTCGAATGTGAGAACGAGCCATTATATCGAAACAAAACGTTTTGCACACAAGCTGCATTGGGAGAATCGTAACATTTAGCTAAAAAAGCCACGAAAGCTGCAATAATGCATTTGTTTTTCTGACGAGCTACAAAGGCCGGAGGCTCTAAATATACCGTGCTAATCGTCACAGAGAATTAACTGAAATTTGTGAATTAATTTTTTCGTTCGAAAACATAGAGAATTTATTTTATGGAAAAGCTCGCTGAGGGTCATCTAGAAACCACCAAATACGGAAATGTCAGAAAACTTTTAGCACGTGGAAAGCGCTAAAGTTACCACATGTGCAACAAGGGCCAGGCTGGCGATACGAAAACATGAACGATACGACTATCATCCGCTCTTTCAGCGAGCAGGACGCCAATTCGCATTCGGCACGGAGCGTAAAAAAGCAAATCGACTTCACTCAATGCGCGATTCGCACCTAAAAACTGTAGACGTCGCGGAAGAATCGAGCAATGAATGTTGATTTGATGCTCTTGAGCAGATGCCTAAAAAAGCAGGTCTTATCGAATTGAGTGCCCCGTACCACACAGCGTGCTGTATTTGGGGGGGTCTGCGAGCACGTATTGTTCATATTTGTGACCAATAGCACCTGCGTGCGCTTTGCTGCGCCGCGTATGCTTGTAAGGGGCTTCTATTTCGAGCATCGTCAATTGCTAAGATACTTCCTTATTGCGCAGTGAGTGACTGCCCGCGTGTTCCGTACGAAAGGGAACCTAGATGCTTCCTTCAAGCAAGCGACCTAACCATATTTGAGAGTTCTAACGTCACTAACAGCCTAAAAACGCACGGATGTGGCGGGCACCGGGCATCTCTCTATCGCTGAGTAGCCAATCAGGGTGAGGGCTCAGCCTAAGAGAACGCCGAGGTACGGATTACATGAAGCGAGAATAGCAAACACAATTACGCCGTTACCGGCGTTTAGCTGTTTTTTTTGCTTCTAGTGATTACATTAGATTGTTTTATTCTGCGGGATGGTGACACCAGATAACACATAGCCTTAGCGTGCGCATTTAGTTTATTAGGTATTGTTAACAGTGCGACAGGAAGCGGACTAGTAAAACTTCTAAACGTTTTAAAAGGCAGAACCGCCTATTAATCACGCAGGAATAAAATACGTGCGGACTCTTTCCTGTACTTGCGAGGACCAATGAAATTATCGTATGTTTGAAAATTTTGGCGGCCTTTGTAAAGTTTCGCTAAAGAAACAATTTTCAGTTTATTTAAATATGTTGTGCATGATAATTTCACAAGACGTAAAATAGTTCTAGTTTAGAATACGCGATACTGCAATTATCGTTTCACAAACAAGGGACTACGTTTTCTCCTTGCCGTCCTCCGCGGGGGTGAATTTCCCGTTCCCCCGGGATGCGCGGAAGCGCACGTATCTGCGCGCACATGGCGTCGGTGTTGATCATCGACGTGGACGGCGTGGTGAAAGCTCATCGTTCCGCGTAAAAGCGCTATCCTTGACTGTGAATTTTCGTCGTGTGTCGTTATGATAACCCAGCACGTACTAGAAGGGAAGACCCACCTACTCGTGCGGCGATGCCGTGGCGGCACTCTCAAGACAGCAGAAACGCCCGTGCCGTCGTGTTTGTTTACTTCGACTACAGTGGTGCTTTCTAAGCATTTGTGTCCTCGAACATCGCCCGGATTTCTTATTTGGCGCATTTCATGCGTGTGCTCAAGTTCAAGGTATTACTGGCGCGTACCGTATAAAGGACGCGAAGTTTCACGCGTTTTCATCACCGGAGAAAAGTTATTAGTGTTAGCAATCCTGAACGCTCGCAACGTCTATCTGATCACGAAATCATATTTCTACGTTGCTATATCGCTGCTAAGATTACATTGTCTTTTATAATCGTAGAAAATGCGTGTGGCGATATTTGTACTATTGCAATGTCGTGTATAGAGTCGTGATCGTCCAAGACGGCGTACGGCATCTTTTTATTTTCTTTTTTTCATCCACTGTACCCTGCAAGCCTATCAAGAAAAATCAATAATAAAGCTTTAGGCTATAGAAAACTGTCTGTCTCTATTCTGTTACGGCATTGAGTAGCAGTGCGTCCCCTTTTTAGAGGGGCCGCTGAAACAGCTGACGGCGACCCGCTGTGCTTGTAGTAATTTCAGGTGTGTACGCGCGGCGCAGAGCTGTCGTTCCGGTCGCTCCGGTTGCAACGGACGCAGTCGTAGGTACGCGCTCGTTGCACATGTCTGAACCAGCCTTCCCCCGTCCTCCCGAGGCGAAAGTCAACGTGGCGACATCGTTTGACATCACGTAACAGAGGTAACGCTGCGATGTCAAACGTTGGTTTGGTTACGACTTGCCCCAACCGCAAATCGAAGAACGCCCGAAAAGGTCTGCGTTTCATCGTCCTCGGAACCCGAACAGGACTCCGAAGCGCTGCTATCGTCCACATCGCACGTCGGAGTGGCGTCATAGGAAATCATCCCCAGGTCGGCTGTCCGCCGAAGAATTTCAACCTCCAACGGCATCAGATCCTCGAGCGTAGAGAACGCCGCCATGATCGAAGCTCGAATGTCAAAGAGGTTCGGCCGATGCGGCTACCTCGGGATCACTGCGCGACGGAACGTCGTCCAACGCCATTGGCCCGAGATACTTTTGATAAGCGTGCGAGGACCAATGAGAGTGGTTTCGTTTTCGGATGGATCCGAGGTTTGGCGGCCTTCAATTACATTTTATTAAAGAAATAATCACCGTATGACTATACTATTTGGTTTTTAGGGATACTTGGGGCGTCTAAATTCAGCTGTCATCATCAAAACACGAACTCAAAAACCACTTGAGTGTCCCTTTAACTCTTTATTGTCTGGCCACCTGTCGCGGCATCTTTTCAGCCTTTTGGGTTGTACTCTGTTTCCGCCACATTTTGCGCATTTATTTTAAGATGTTACGGGGCTAAGCCTTTTCTTTCTTGATCACTCAGGTAAGTTCGTTCTTTGCACTTTGCAAAAAATACTCCATCTGTGGGCAATGCTGCACAAAGTCGTAGCGCGATAGGTTAAGAAACCGAGTTTTCCGGCCGATTTACAGGGCCTGCCGTCTCCTTGTTCCACCCTGTATATCCCGAGCCTTACAGGGCAGCCGGGTACGGTCGGGTTAGGGTGTTCAGTTTTCCCGACCTCCCGCAGGTCTTTTGTGCCTATAAACAAAACTAAACTATTGAGTTTGTGTCGGATACAACAAAGTAAGTTTTCTGCTAGTCTTAATGTCGTTCCTGCGTAACCAGGGAACACATATGTTACTATGGCCGACCACTATAACCACTGACAGTTTTAAGATAAGCCGGGCTTGTCGAGCCCATAGCAGCCACTTATCACTCCACACTCTCAGAAAAAAAGGTGTACTATTACACCCTTTGTCCCATATAATCACACCCCAAAACTTCAGTTCGACGTATAGAGCACGGACGTCGATCTCATGGTACCAACTTTCACGAGAGGCTTGACAGCCGTGCAGTACAACGTATTAAAATAGCTAAATGTGGGCGTCACCGCCTAGAAAAGAAATAATCGGGGTTTTCTTGGCCCTTACTGCAAAATCTCAGTGTTTTTTTTTCTGTGGTCTTTGATACTGTGCATTTTAGCTATTTAATGGGTTATGTCGCATCATTATCAAGCCCCTCGTAAAATTTGGGGCCGACTGTTCACTTATAGTGCACTGTACGCCGAATTGAAGTTTTGGGGTGCATTATATGTGGGACAAAAGGGTGTAAGGTGATACCTTTTTTTTTAGAGTGCACTGCCCATATATCCGCAGTATTAGACGATTGCATCATCTTAGAAACAAATAACGAGGCCAGATACGAGAACATAGCAGACCACATCCTGCGTTTCTTAAGCTGTTCGTTTCCGTACATAATCAGAAGTCAAAGTAAACACTCTAACTCATAAAATATACAACTTAAAGGAGCTGAAATCAAAAGCTTGATACCCCTATTCTCACAAATAAAGACTGCCACTTACTTTTAAGCAAATACAAAAACAAATGCTGAAATCAAACTTCTAACCGAAAATTGGAAGATTGGTCGAGATTCCTATTTGCAAAAGCGCGACGAATGTACATACGCGGTGGTCCTTTGCCGTCCAATAAAATAGATTTCAATATCTAAAAACAGGCAACCGAAATCACTGAGAATATGTCCAGCAGCCGCATTGCACAACCCTTTTCGACGGAATACAGAACTTTTTCACCTTGGAACATTTATGCCGTAGCAGAAAGGGTTAACTTATTTATTTGATGTTTACCTTTGAGGCATGTGTTATCTCCCCTACTTGCTGTATTGATTGTCAGAACACCACAGTCACGCATCCTAGGTACGCCCATTTCACCCAGCAGCTCAGATTCTAGGGAAATAATGTAGCTTAGATAAGCGGAGCAAACAAAACACGCCATACGGAACGGTTGCAGCAATCTTTTCCAGACACGAAGCGCTTTCCCTTTTTAATCGCATTACCCGACGCAGAAACATGCATTGATAAAGTATTCTCTACACGCATGCACGCGCAACATGGTACAACACAAATATCTGCAGACACATAAAAAATTACTAAAAACAGCAGAAGAAAAGCTATATGTAAAATGTGAGGCTTCTTTTAGGCTGATGCCGATCCCAGCAATGAAACAGGCTGTAGGCGAAAAAGAATCCACATTGAAAAATGCTTATGCACAGAGACTGACCAATGACGGGTATCAGAATAAACGCTGCATTTTCTTTTCCATTATAAGTTCTTAGTGTTTTATGTCATTTCCTTAAAATACACGTGCCAGGAATTGGTTCGGTTCGGTATATAATGCCCGGGTCAACAGTACTGGTGTTTAATCTTGCAACACGTTACCAAAAAAGAAAAAGCGACTACAATTGCAAATATTTAAGGTTCAAACGATTAGAATATATGAGCATTTTAGCACACTCGATGATTGGCGAAAAAAGTGGTTTTAGCTGCTGTTTTTAAATTTGTTCGTGTCGGTTGTGTTTCCGTCCTTGTCCTTTGTTCTCCGGTCACGGATTCACCAAAATGCTCAATTTTCACCAGCTAGGCCGCACCCTCACCGCTACTTCACATATATTACTTGATCACCTTACAAACAAAAGTAATTGGTCGTTACTTGAAAACGTAACTCTTACTTTTCCGATTGCTTTATATTTTTAAACCGACAGATTCCAGTGCCAGTTTAGAAACGGGTCTTTTTAACTGTTAATTAGGGAGTTTTAGGAAGCGTTTTTGCGCATCCGATACGGTATATGCTGGGCCCTTAGGTACGAACTTGAACATATAAAAGTCTTCTATGGTAGCGCATGCGGAATTCGTACCGGAAGGAGCATCGTACCGTATCGGAAGGGCAAAAACGGTTCCCTAAAATTTCTATTAAGCACTAAGATGACTCTATCATGAACTGCTTATGTGCCTAATCCACGACGTTCGGTGAACCATTCTCCTGTCGGGAACTTGGTTCGAGTCAGGGTGTAAGATAGACAGGTGGGGAAACGGCCCATAGAGGCCTACCGCAGCGCCGTGACCGGATTGTGTACTCGTCTGCTTGCGGGTACCCCCGATTTGCGACAGATGGCGCTGCGGCGGAGAAGAAAAAATCTCCGTCAGTTTAGCCGGTCGCCACCGGTCGCCCACCCGGAGTGAGAGTTCGCGGTGCTCCACATAGATGGCGCCACAGAAAAAGAGAAAACCGGGGGGGGGGGGACACAATCCGGTCGCTCACTTGGCTCTCGTTTCCCCACCTGTCTATCTAACACCCTGGTTCGAGTGCTCCTTTGTAGCACACATGTACTAATGGCGTCATTAGAAATGGCAGGGAAAAATAGTAACTATTACAATTAATTTTAAGACTTCCAAAAAATAACAAGATTAATCTCGCTGGAGTTTTTTTTGTAATAAATGCGTTCAAATTATTTATTCCGAACATTTATATAATACAAGTAATTTGAATGCTCGTATTGAGTACCGTACAAGCTAGTCTGCTGGCAAGTTTGGAGAGCGTAGTATGTGCACTCCAAGGACGGGAGAGTGCAACGAATCCACTACAGTAAATATCCGGTGGTTTCTATGAGCTGCCCAAACTAAACAGATGGGCGGAATACCAAGGATTTATTCTTCGCCGCCACGCTACTATCATCTGTAAATTCAACGTAGCTGTTGAGAAGACGGCAAATGAAGCATATGCGAGAACCTACATATTTTCCGCGCTCTCCCATGAGGCGACGTGTGCCAGAAGGCAATCTAAACACATATTACATAGCACATTTCTATTTTCTTTCTTTTTTTCGCTATGCTGGCGTGATCTTAACCAGAATTCATTCATCGTTTATGTTCTTGTAACGCGTCAAAGACCACCTGTATTTCCCTCATACTGCCTCGTGCGTGGCGGAATGGGCAGCACATCCGTCTGCCGCGCCGAGGACTGGGGGATCGAACCACGCTCGACCCGGTTCTTTATTTTATAATTACGTTTTTCGGAAGATTCCAGCTCATTTTCGGCTGCCAACGCGCGTTCTGTTTCGGAACGTTCGAAGACTTGCCGCGGGTAAACATGTAGTGGTAGCGGGCTGCTTCGGGACAGTCGCCCATCCGTCGCCGACGCATGATGAGTGGTACTTTTCTCTTTAAATTTTTTGGCACAGGTTTGTCTTAGTAAACGTTTATTTTCAGTTTCACGATCATCCCCTATTTTGATTCGTGAAACTATTACATCAGCCGCGACGTTTCGAGTGTAGCCAGTACGATGCTCTCGGCCTTTCAAACCCGATTCGTAACTGAAATGACTGTGAAAACAAAAGAAGTTGGACTTGTAAATCGGTTTACTTTCAATGTAAATGTTTTTACTGGCATACACATTCAATCTGTATGCAAATTGCTCACTTGCGAAATTTCGCCGCAGGGCAGCAACATTTATTTTGTTCACTTTCGTGCATTATTTTAAGGCTTTCTTATCGCCTAATGTCGTGACATCCTCGGCCGCGGAGAGATTAGATGTTTCGTATTCTCCTCTTCCTGAGGCTCTTGACTTGTCAGAGGTTACGAAAAAAAGAAAAAAACGATATTCGGTCCAAGCACTTTGAGCCAAATTGATTGGGATGTCGAGAGAGCGATTTGCTAATGCAGCGTTCTGATGTGAAAATGGTTTTATTGTTAATTTGAATGACTTAAATATCCTAAGGAATGAAGCCGGCGGCGTCTGTAACCGCAAAAAAAAAAAAAACGGAAAAAAAGTGTTTATTTTATTATGGACTGAGCAAAGCGGCTCCTAGATAGCCATTGACGGCCGCTTCACGAAAGCGCTGGCTCGTCCGCCGCTCTCATGGCAGGCGTTGCCGGGGGGGGGGGGGAGGGGGGGCGTATATACATTTGGC
>JAZHYW010035862.1:0-13156 GCA_037355805.1 Ixodes ricinus | reverse complement strand
CGCTGACAGTATTCCTCTGAGTACGTAAGAGCCATATATCAGCCATTAAAATAATATATTGCCTGGAAGTAATCACTTTTTTTTTCAGCAGTGGAGACAGATAGACTATTTTAAAATAGGCGACAGTAAACTGGAGACACACACAAAAAAAATCTGTGTATCTACTTTTTTATATATGCGACTTTAAATTTAATTTAAAAGCCTTAGATAGCCAAGGCATACAGATAGCGGGAAAATCGCAGCCCTCAATGCGCGTGAGGATTGTAACAGGGTTCCAGAAACACAAAGAAGCCCGGGGTTTCGGTTCGCATAAGCAACTACGTGCTGCAAAACGCTCGAAATCCGTGTGAATGTTACGCTAGTGGTGGTGATAGAAGGCACAAATGTTTCAAAACATAACGGGGAAATATATATATATATATATATATATATATATATATATATATATATATATATATATATATATATATATATATATATATATATACATACGGTTACGTTTACACTCGTTAAACCAAGAAGTAGCATCGTGGCAGACTTGTACGTAGCGAGTCAAAAGTAACTAATTACCTGTAATCAATTACATTTTATAGTAACTTTTTAATGCTTCACTTACTTTTTTCTACGGCAACGTTCGCTGCAGTTCAATTACTATTTGTCTGTAATCAACTACAAGTAATCAATTATATGTTTCCGAAAGATGTAAAATTCTTGGGTTAAGTTTGTGTGCGTAAAAAATCGTTCTGTCTGCCCGTGCGTCACTCGTCTATGTTGCACCAACGTTGGACACTTTTGTTTTTGCCCCTAAACAACTAAAAAAGATGCCAGATATCTTTACCAGGAAACGTGGGAGGATGACTGACGAGAGCTTCGAACGACGACTGCTGTTAACGATTGACAAGGTGCGAATGACAAAAAGAAACCAAATGTAACCATTTTGAACATATCTATGCATTTTTTGATTTCGTACTAAAAAGTAATAATGTAATCAGTTACATTTTTCAATAAAGTAATTGTAATTGTAATCGGTTACTTTTTTCAGTAACGCTTACAAGACTGCATCGTGGGCGCGTATGGAATCGAGTTGAGGAACGACGCTTGTCAGCGAGAAATATGTTCTTGTTTTCTTTCGTGTTTACTCGAAAGAGTATTTTATTTTTGATGGCTTTAATAGTTTGCCCAGCTGTTCCCAGGAAGCGACGAGATCCAATCACGTCCCGCAGACAGCCGATATGTTACCTATATATCGGCGTAGGATGGGCTTGCTTTCACGCAGCGTTGAGTGCGTCTCGACAAGGAGGGTGGAACGGTTGGACGTGGAGGCAGCTGCGGCCCAGTAATTGCGGGCGACTTGATAGCTTAGTAGTTGCGCATCGGGCTCTTCGAATTTATTTCGAGTCGGGAGGAAGCAAAACACGCGTGGGCAAGACACTTTGGGGGGGGGGGGGGGGGAGGGGGGAAGCGTCGCGCAGAGCGTTTGCACTGAACGGCGGGTGCTTTGTATTTATTTGTCTAGTGTGCGAGGCCCGAGCCCATGTTGTGCAAGCGGCGAAGCGCAGAGAAGAGAGAAAGCAAACAGACAACGGTCGTTTCGCCGCTTTGTTGATCTTGTTGAGTTGACGCGTGGAATTAATTGTCGAGCGGCAAACTTCTCTCACCGAGATTGCGCTCCGGGCTTTTTGGTTCGAGCGAGGATTTTTGTTATTTTTCTGCCCTAGTCGACGCCATTTTGGACTTTCTGCGGCGCTCTCCCGTCATGATAAACTTGAAGGGCAGTTTTTATTTTAGTCTCGCCTTAAAGCGAACTTTTTTGGCACACATGCCTATACTAAGAAATCAACTCAAACAAGCAGCAAAGAACAAGCAGTATTAATCGAATGTCTGGAAACATTACGGCTTCTGCTGGGATCCCCACTTCTTAGGGGAGAGGGGAAGCTACAATGATGCAATTAGCCATTTAAATCTTTTTTTTTAACGATTAGAGATTGGTTTTCTTGCACGTAAGCTCATGGAACTAGTGCTCCTCTGACCCCGGTGTAGCCCGTCGTTGGCAAGGTGGTGGTTTAAATAACCGTGGTCCTTGGAATGAATTTTGAAAAACCTTCCGAAATAAAAGCTACCTGGCCGCGAATGTTTAGTGTCGCGGCTGTAATACCACGTTGCACGCCCTTCTCGTCAGGATCAGATTTCGACCACACATCGCAATGATGTCGTCATGTTTGTCTTCTCCCTTCTCATCCCCACCAAATTAATCCGGGAGTACAAACAAGCAGTTTATTTTCGTATATTTTTCTTTGTCTTTTCGCACTTTTTCTTGTTAGTCCATGCCTGTCCACCATGTTGTTATTTTTCGCATCCCCTTAATTAAGTCTCTGGGCTCCGGAAACACGTGCCTCATTCTCCGGTATTACCCTGTATAGTTTTTCTTTTCTCCCTTTCTCTTTCTTCTCACACTGTCCTTCTCTTTCATCTTGAAGTTTGTTATTACTATTATTATTATTTTTAGCGAGGTTTATCGGCCCGAGACTCGCGTAACTAATTAGTGCTCGTCGGATATTTTCAAGTGTTCGACGTTTTAAATATGGTAATTTCGTTGCAAACATTCATAATCTCTGCAGTTTTTTTCTTCTTTTTTTGTAAATGTATATTTTTTTTTTGCGCAGCGTGTTTCGGACGAGATAAAGTTATTATAATCAATTTTACTTTCATAGCTTAGTATCTTAAGTTTATTTATATTATTTGCTCAAACGGAAGATCCTATTCCTCAGAGATTAACTCTTATGCAAGGTGTAAGTTTAAATATGCTGCATATATTGCCGCGTGAAAAAAGAAGAATAATATCATTATTTCTTTCTCGGAAATTTAGATATCCAACGGCGTAACGCTTTGATCCCAACCAAAAAAGAAAACAAATTTGGAAAAAAAGCAATGAATGAATGAATGAATGAATGAATGAATGAATGTCCCCCGCACATCTCCTTTCGCCTTGATCATCAGTATAAAGTTGAATTCCTCAGTGTCGCACCCCGCCTACCTCGACTCTTTTATCCCCAGGTCGTCATCGGAGTGGAACCACCTTCCCGCATCTTTAACATCTATATCATCATTTGATTCTTTTAGAACTGCATTAAACAGCCATTTTTGTCAGCAGGCACCCTGACTGCTTTTTCTATTGTATAAATTTTTGTATTTATTCTCATTTTTTGTATTATGTTTTTGTAACTTGCCCCTCCCTCTGTATAATGCCCTCGGGCCTTGAGGGTACTGAAATAAATAAATAAATGAATGAAATGGCACGGTCATTCTTCCATGGACAGTGACAGCTTAAGAAACGCGGGGCGTGGACAATTCCGAGCATCTGATTGGCTCTTCATGTAACGCCGCAGCTAATGAGATTGCGGCATTGGCTGTTACAAAAGCCCAAGAGCGTATCACGGACCAATAAGCGTGAAGATACTAATTTCCACATCCCCCGTTTCTTAAACTGTAGGTAACTATACACTCAAAAAAAGAAAACAAAACAAAACGTGCGTGTACATTTCCGCACAACACTCAAAGAGCCAAACCAGCGCAACTTACGGAGGCAACTCTGCAGAATGACGATGCCGAAACTAATGTTCAGACCAAAAAAAACAAAAAAACGCAGTCTGAGTTGTGACATTAAGCAATGCAGAACGTCACGCTTGCATTGCTTAACGTCACAACTAGAACTGCTTTTTTTTTTGTCTAAACATGTTTTGGCATCGTAATTTGCAGAGCTGCCTCCGTAAGTTGCGCTGGTTTGGCTCTTTGAGTGTTGTGCGGAAAGTAGACGCACGTTTTTTTAAGAGACTCGTATAATAGGCACAAAAACTATGTATTTTAGTTACCGTATTTACTTGAGTAATAGCCGCACTATTTATGAACAAGTCCTTTGCGTTTACTTTCCCTCAAAGCACATATACAGCCAATCATTGCGTTGTGCATAATTAATATAGCACATAACTAGATCTAGAACACGAGTCTCCATACAAGTGCAATCTTCACAGATGGTATCTTCGCGCGAAGATGTTATCTCTGTCCTCTAGACCGCTGGAATCATTCTTTCGAACGCGATGATTGGCAATCCGCGTGCCTCGCGGAAAAGCGAACCCTCAGGTTTTCTTCATAAACAGTGCGGCTATTACTCGAGTAAATACGGTACAAGGCTACGGTCCTCTTCCAACAATACATGGCATTCTTTCCTGCTGTTTATATTATGATTTATCAATAGCGGAAAATTGGACTCAAAACAAAATAAAAAAGGCTCGCATTTGTGGTATTACAGAATTTTAAAAAAAGAAAAATATGGACAATAGTATTACAATTTGCCAGTTATTTTTTTTTCTTATTAATAAAATATTTACTAAAGTTTCCCTTCCGCGTTAATCTTATTGAACAAACTCGTTTCCACCTTCAAATAAATATAAACTCGAACCGTTAAAAAAAAAAGATCAAAACCATGTTACTTTTGTGTTCGGAAAAGAACACGCATACTTTTATTTTTATCCTTAAAAAAATAAACTCAAACGCAGCAATCGAGAATAATTAGGATATCAAAGGTTTCACGGTAAACTTATTTATGGCGAAACCCATAAAAGAAAAACGGATTAGTACAAATGAACACGCGTACGCTGTGCAGCCATTTGCTTCTCTCCTTCTAATAATTCCTTTCTAATTTAAGTGGCATAATGTTGCGAGTTCATAGTTTGCCTCTGATGATAAAGCGATGCGGGACTCCACACTTAAAACACTCAAAAATGTTTGATTGCAGCTACGCCTTTAATGATACTATCTTATAATTAAGACTCATCTTCTTTTACCACGGGTTCCAGCTGATATTGTAAAACTACCCAAGTAGTTAGCTTTTTTTACCATGTTTTCTCAAACAATACGTTGGACGGTGCAAGTTAGAAATATGGAACCAAAAGTGTGTTACACCCCGATTTTATTACGTTTAGCAATAGCGCTTTATATCATCGTAATATCACGTCAGACGTTTCGGTGTTGTAACACCCTGGAGTGTGTGCGTGGGACACCTGGGCGAAGGAGACAAGGGTTAACTTCGTTCACCGATAGCTTCTAAACGTTTGCGCAATGTATGCAGCTGCCACGCTCCGTTTTGCGTGGGCAGCTGTCGCCCCCGATTAGGTTCTACCTACGCAGCTCAAATTTAGAAATGTACACGAGATCCCCAATCCCTAAGCTTCTGCAGAACACGTGGTGAAATCTGGAGTGTCGGCTCGACTTATCTTTACTTGGTTGAGCAATAGTCCGGTTGTGAAAGTGTAGCCTTTCACATTTTGCGGACGTGTTCAATAGAATAAACTACACTCTAAAAAACGCCCGTGCGTCCACTATTCCCGCACAACACTCGAAGAGCCAATCACCGCAACTTGCAGAGGCAGCTCAGCGAATGACGATGCCGAAACATATGTTTAGACCAAAAAACGCAGTCTGAGTTGTGACATTAAGCAGTGCAAAACGTCACGCTTGCATTGCTTAATGTCACAACTCAGACTGCGTTTTTTTTTTGTTTTTTTGTCTAAATATATGTTTCGGCATCGCCATTCGCTGAGCTGCCTCCGTAAGTTCGGGTGATTGGCTCTTGAGTGTTGTGCGGAAAGCGGATGCACGGGCTTTTTTTAGAGTGTATACAGAGAATTCAAAAAGTCATGCCAATAAAGGTACCGTTGTAGTTGATGGATCGACATTTATACTGCTTTTTCTGGGCTTCTGCGGCCCAAGAAAGAAAGAAAGAAATACTTGACCGCTATAATAATACATCGGGTGTATTATTTTAATTCGAACAGATTTTTTTTTTAATGCGGTCTAGAGTCGGGTGAATGTCGTCTTAACGAAGTATTTATCAGGCTCAGCGGTCATTAGATGAGGGGATAATCGACACTGTATTTTGACTAAATCACAAAACTCTGTTAATTAACTTTTAAGTTTTTGGTTGAAACTGCGGTATTGATGGCAATTAGTATTAGAGGCCAGACCAGTATAAAGAATTTTCGAAAAGGTAATGTTTTTTTTTGTTTTTTTTAAGATATAACTCGATCAATTTTCTCATTTTGTTTAGCTCGATTTAAAAACTGTGCTCCAAAGGAACGCCTGAAAGCCTAGCCCACAATGACGATTGGAAGAGTGACTAATCACTTCTATCGTGTTGTAGGATGCAGCGTGTCCTTTGTGGGTGCGACAATGACACGATTGATGAAGTTACTGAAACGACTACGTTATTCTTCTAAGCGTCATTGTGGGCAGGGCTTGGGAGATCTCTTTCTGTGGAATTATTAAATCGGATAAAAAAAAACGCGAAATTTTATCGATTAATATTTCAAAAACTAATATAATTTCGGAAATACTTTCAATTGGTCTAGCCTCCAACAGTAATTGCCGTCAATTCTGCAATTGCAACATGAACCCTAAAACCAACAATTACAAATATATTTAATCAGTTTAAGATAATCATAGACAACCTTCCCTGACTAGTATACCCTTATCCAATGTCCGCTGAGCCTTATCGATAAATACATGGTAAAGAAGCACTCGTTTTACTCTCAGTACCTTAAAAAAAAGAAAAAAAGTATATGTTTTAATTAAAATTATACACTCTGTGTAATGAATCGTGGTGGTTCTTTAAATCACTAAAACTCCTCACAGACAAAAAAAAAAAAGAACTAATGACGATAGTTTTACAAATAATTGTATTCAATGCGATTGAGTTTTTTATCCATAAAATACCGGGCATCCGCCCAATTCACAACTCGTGCCCACTCCTCAATTTTCTAAAATTCGGAAAAATACACAAAGGGACATATCTTTACATATTGTTGAACTAGGAGCGGCCATTCCCCAGTTTTACATGAATATCTCAAAACTTTGAGTGGCTGCTTACTCGGGATTTTATTCAAGTATGACGATGCTCCTGATTTCTGTGATGATCTCGATTTCGGTATAGTATCAAATCCTGTACTCGCAGGCTGTTTTATCAACAATTTTTCTTTAAAAACGGTGTGCGTTAGAATTTGGGAAGTACAATACGTCGAAGGGGGGGGGTGAACTTGATTGTCTTTGTTGCCTGAAAAGCACAACACACACAGGACGCGAAACAAAGACATATATGCAGGAAGGATTAGCACTATGGTCGTATGCATGCCTCCGCTCGACCATTGTTCGTCCTTTATTGTCATACTTATAAGTACGATAAAACAAGTCTCATTCTTGATGAAGTTGTCCATTTTACTGTTGGGGTAAAGATGAGGGAAAGGGGCGGGGGAGGCGAAGACAGTGTTTTTGGAGTCATTGACCGTTCACACCTCAGACCACCTTAAGCCTGATAAAGATTTCAACGCAGCTTGCACGTATAATTTTTATTTTAAAAAAGAAAAAAAAACTGTTAGCAATATTTTTAGGCGGTCGTTTTTTGTTTGTTTTTCTTTTTAATTATTGATGGCGCACTTTACAGTTATTTTTTTCTTCTTAACCTCTACCGCAATATTCCGAGAGATAGACCTCCCAAAAGCGAGAGCAAATCGGCTGAAAATGAGGAGTAATGCTAACTTTCGGTGTGCGATCAAGGAAAATGTTAAAATGATATTTTTGTATTTTGTGGACTACCAAACTTGTTTTCCCATTGAGAAGCAATGGAGCATGGACAACTTTCCTCAGTCAGCAATGTTTGCTTATCTCCCGCCGTAGCTATCTAACCCCATTTCGGCCGAGGCCACCATTGGCCAGGGCACTTCAATTACTAGAAGTGGGCTATCTTTCGATGTTGTTGAAAAATAGAAAATCATAACAAAAACAGGGGTAGGTTATCTTTCAATGAGGTGTGGCGTCTTTCGGGATATTACGGTTATGCACAAAAAACTACACGACATCTTAAAAGCCTTAAAAAGCCTTAAAAATGAAAAAGAAATGAAAGGCGTTATCACATTCCCTGTAATGCCGAATTAGAGCGCAGCTCTTGAGGGGGAGGAGGGGAGGGTACGGAGAGGAAGGTATCCTCTCCTCCTACTCCGTACCCTCTCCCCTCCTCCTCCTCTCCTCCTACCTCCTCCTCCTTCCCCTCCTCCCCCTCTTCTCCCCGCCTTCCTTCCTTCTCCCCCTCCTCCTCCCCTCCCTCCCTCCTCTCTCGTGACGTCACTCCTTACCCTCGTGACGTCACTCGTGAAGGCCTCATGAAGGTCACTGCGAAGGTCATGACCTTCACGAGTGACCTTCGTGAAGTCACTCGTGACCCTAGTCAACGTTATTAGATTAGCTCAGTTACGGAACTGCTCATAGACGCTGCATGCGCGAACAGTAACCCTCCCCTCGCTCACCACCGACCCGCCCGGCGTCGCTCGACGCGCCGCCAGACGGCTGCTTTGGTAACTGAGGTGGGATACGTACGTTTCAACGTTACTAGAAACGTAAAAACCAACGGAAAAATCTCTTTTTGTAGTAACTTTTATTAGAGTTTAATACAAAATGAGGGGCGCGTGATGTTTTCTAAAATGTTTAGTTTGCAAGGTTTTGCAGCACAATTATTATTGTTTTTATACAACCATGCCTCCGCGGTGATTTAAGGGGGATTCAACCGCTCGTCACTCAATGGGCAAATTTCGCTACACAAACCTGAGTTTCAGGAATGCACGATAGTATTCATTCTTTTGGGGGTTACGTATGATAACGTAATGAAGGTTGTACGGCCCTTGGATTTTTCTTTTAGAGCGCTGGAGATTTTTAATAAAATCCAGAAATATGACCGTTTTGACTGTTTTTGGCGCGTTTTGAGACATTTTTGAAAATATAATTATTTAGAAGAAAAACGTGACAAAACGCTTGGCCGTACGTACTAGGGGTGCGTCTAATCTTAATTTTAAGACCATGACTAGAAAGCAAAATATTGTTGTATTTGCGTATTTGTGTAAATAAAATCACCCTGTTAATTTTATTTCTAACTTGTTAAACGAGATGGCGACACTAGTACTAAATGCCTCAAACCGGAGATTTTCTTGCTGTTGTTATTTTTCTCTCGAGCTCGAATTCGACCGCGATGTCTCGTTGCTCGTGGATCGGTAGCACGTGTAGCGAGAGCTCACGCTGTAAAGCTCACTGATCGTGGATTCAATCCACCGCCTCTGCCCGTTTCAATCTGGATGAGCATCGTACCGGCGTGCTGTCATGTATCGCTATTGCGTGATGCACGTTAAAGTCGTCAGACAAGCAGCGGTATACTGCACTGTCTTTCATCTCCAACGAAGACACCAGATGCCCTCAAAGCTGGCTAACTTCCCGCTGTATAAACATAGACACAACAGAATTACAATTGATGGCTCCGTTTGTCGGCACTTTTTGAACGTTGCAAAAAAGTGTAACTAGTCATCAGCAGACTCCTAGCGAAAGGCCTGATAAGGCTCTGAAGGCGATACTTTTGTTGATTCTATTTTTTTGTGTGTGTGCTATATTAGCGTGCGTGGTCAAACGTTGCATACGCTACAAGCATGGCTCGTAAGCACCCTAAGATCGTGCAGGGTCGAACAGAGATATCCTAATATGTAGGATGCCTCAATGTCCTTCTGCTTAGGGTGATGCCACCCTTTGTAGTACCCGATGCCGACAGCACGCGCTTACGGGTAAAATAGAAATAAATCGACGAAAACAAAATGTCGCCATAGCACAGTCAGCGCCACAAACGCGTGCCGGGACACGCTCTTTCACGCGCTTCTGAACAAAACAAAAAAAAAGAAAAATAAAAGTGTGGGACAAAATGGCCAGAGGTCTCCACCCTAAGCAAAACGCACATGATGGTTCCCTACTAATATGTATTTGTGAATAAAAAAAAATAGTTGAATGAGTTGCAAAGAAGGCTAAAATACTTATTTCGAACAACATTTATTTTCTGAAACATTATTTCAGATATTTTCATTCTCCGTAGACCTTGTTTGGTGGCTAGTGGATATGAAAAACAAAAAAAGAGGCATGATTTCTATTATTTTGAACAATTACAATATATTTTCCTAACCAACAAACAGGTGCTTACTCTGAGATGCAAATTGAATTTTGACGTTAGCGTTTTGGCGCCCGAAACAATTTTGTTGTTGTTGTAAATTTAACACTTCCCGTTTTGCGGATTACTAAGAAAACCAAACGGGCCATCAATAGGTAGAAAATACGTTTCTACCCAAGGTGAGGCGTACGTTTCTTTTTTTTTCTCTTCACCTTTCTAATTTTTAGGCAAAATCAAATGAACCTCTAAATAACTTTAGTGTCTTCATAAGTAACCTCGGCAGTTCACTATGCCGTTATGAACACCTCTTTCAACAGTGATCTTACTATGTCACGGTTGAATGAAGCGGTGCTACCTTACCTGTCTGGAAACAAATTGGGGTGTGTGTATGTTTATACAGCCTAGAACATAGTCTGCCTCAACGGGCAACTTGTCTCCCAGCTGTAGGTGAGCAATTTAGCCAGTGCAGTACAACCGGTAGCCTGGGGTCTTTAACGTGCATCACGCAATAGTGATACACGACCGCACGCCGGTACGATGCTCATCAAGATCGAAACGGGTAGTGCCACTAAATAAGCTAGAAACGGGCCGAGGTGGGGATTGAACACAGGATCCCTGGGTTATACAGCGCGAGCTTTCGCTCCACGTGCTTCGAGCTGGTGTGCTCTAGCCCACTCGGCCACCGATCCTTTTTTTCTTTATTGCACTTGGCCACCGATCCCTCTTTATCTGTCTGGACCACGTGGTCTGGACTAAAGCCCTTCGATGTGTTTGCGTTTGTCTTGCAAGTGGCGTCAAATGCGCCACTGCATAAGGCCCGTGTCACGAGCGGCCCTTGGAAGCAGTTGTCAGCGCAGTACTGAAATGAGCGGCCTTAGGAAGCGAATGGCAGCGGAGCACCCGCTCCTCGCACGTGTCTTGTGCGTTTCCGCAACTATGGTTGGCGGTACTTGTAAGCGTGAATTTTATCAAATGAATTTAGTCCGCACATGCCGGCAGAGCCTTCAACTTATGAAATTTACGAGGATAACTCGAGTGCAATATGGCTTTGTGTATTTGAGTGGTTCTTTTTCGCTGACAGGCAGACAGACGGAATGTGCGCTTTCTTGCCATACCCGTTGCCAATCTTGTCAGCTGCTGTGCACTTGGCGCGCGATTGTGGACGGGTAGTAGAGCTGCGCCACTTGCTTGGACACAGAACTCCTTGGTACAGTTCACGGGTGGGAAACGGTTGCTTCTTGTTGCTTTTGACTCGACGCTCAGAAGTGTGGACCTCTTCGACGAGGTCCACACCTCTGGACGTGCAGAAGTGTAGACCTCGCCACTAAATGAGCTATGCTTAGGGTCGGCACTCCGTTCCCCAATATTGCTGTGGGCGCCGCCATCTTGGTGCTTGTACAGAGCAGACACAACTGCCGATCGTCATGATTCAAAAGTGCGACTTCCTCAACATTAGATTCGGTGTTAGGAGGCTCATGTAATACTGCTTCGCTCTGTCGTGTAGCGTTTGAACATTTGTGGAGGACGTAAAAGCGTTTCCTGTGATTTCAGATAATTTTTTAAATAACTGGCAGCCATGATTTTAAGCCACAATAAGGACAAGTGTCGTTACCCTGAAGCGTAGCTTATTTAGTTGCACTAGGGAAGATCACGGCGGAACAGCGCAGCACTGAGCTAGATTTCAGACGCCATGTTCTTCTATAGTGCCACTAAATAAGCTACGCTTCAGAGTAACGACACTTGCTCATATTGTGGCTTGAAATCAAGGTTGCCAGTTTTCTGAAGATTTATCTGAAATCACAGGAAACGCTTTTCCGTCCTCCACAAATTATTAAACAGTTCGCGACAGAGCAAAGCAATATTATATGAGCTTCCTAACATCGAATGTAACGCTGAGGAAGTCGCACTTTTGAATCATGACAATCGGCAGTTGCGTCTACTCTGCACAAGCACCAAAATGTCGGCGCCCACAACAATGCCAAGGAACAGAGTGCCAATACCCTAAGCGCAGCTCATTTTTTGGCTCTGGTTCTTCCCAGAAGTGGCGCGCGGCACATGTCTCGAGCATTTCCACAAAAATTATTGGCGCCACTTTTCCCAGGATAGATGGGCTTTACTCCACACAACCTGGGAGCGGGTTTGCAAAACCAGTATTCAGACGAAGAGAAGGCCGATATAGGACATAGGAAGTGCAAAACTGCTACTTTATTTCTTTTTTGTTTTCTAGCTTTAAATTAAGCTTTAAAATATATATACTTTTTTTTTGCAGAACAACGTTTGCGTGTTAAATGTGGTGGTCGAAACGGCCGCAACGCCGCACCTTGTGCTTTCAATAATTTCGAACATGGATGGAACTTCAAATTCATTCGGAAATCAGAGCTTATTCTACGTTTTATAAGCCATTGTAATCTACGTATGTACTGGCTCGTATCTCGCGCCGCCTGTTGGCCGCTTCCTGCAGCGGCGGACGCAGAGCGAAGAAGATCTAGCTCGAGATCGGCGGCGAACAGCCCGTGGCCCGAGCCCACCTCGAGCGCCCGACCTGCATGCGCAGCTGCGAACATGCAACTCGTTTGTTCCGGAAAAATTCTGCGCCATCTATGAGGAAAAGGGTACAAATAAATAGCGGTCGAATCCTCAAAACAAGCAGAAATATCGCTCTGACGATGTGCGGTGACAGACAACCCAGCGGGTGACGGCTCGGTTGTAAAGGCTAGGCAAATAAAACCCGTCCACATTCGGTAAAAGAGATAAATCCGATGATGCACCGAATGCTCTGCTTATTGACTTGCAACCGGGACGACCTGGCAACTCAATCAAGAGTTGAGGGCTGAAGCCGCCACGCCGTGTGAAGAACGACTCGTGCTTCGACCCCGAGGAAATAAAAAAGAAACACACGCAAAAAACAACAAATTGAGTTTTAACCCTGCTCGCAACAGTCGGTGACAGCGTCATACTCGAAAAATAACAAGACCCCAAAACAAAATGGCGTCACAGACCACTCCGTCAGCGCTTTTAACGCTTTCGGCACCAGGATCCCCGTCATCCACGCAGCACGAACACGGAACAACAACGCCAGAGTTAGGCACCTCCACCTCAAAACGCCTCCCCGGCCATACCCCTGTACCTCCAACT
>JAZHYW010035859.1:0-17875 GCA_037355805.1 Ixodes ricinus | reverse complement strand
TCTGGATATGACGGTTTGTTCGACAAAATGCACATTACTACGTCTCAGTTCTTTTCAGTAGGGCTATGCTCGAAGCACTGAACCCCGCAACATTTGGCCGGAGTTGTTATGTTCAGCATATCCATAGTCGACCTCATTACAATTATGGTTATGACGATGGCGTCCGGTCGCTGCGATTTGTCACGAGGGTCTGGCTACTGCGCATTGTAGTCAACGCCAACGACGAAGCCATGAATACGCTCATCCTAATGATGAGACAGTAATAAAAAACATCGTTGCAGACACAACGTATTTGGGGATACTGTATATACACTGAGGCAGTCTGCATACGCTTCTGGAAGAGGCCGTGGATGTGAAGCTTTAATGACGAACTACACTAGTGTCATCCAAGGAAGAAGTAGGTCTCGTTCCGGTAAACAACTTTGTAAACGACTCATGCGATCATATCGATGGATGATGGACGTTAATTATTAAATTGTAACGGGTGGTAGCTTGCGCCACCTAGCCTAAGAGACACGGCTACATAGTGTGTCTGCAGAGCGTCTTTTCTGAAGGCCGGTGGCAGTGAGTTCTGATGGGGAGACGCGTCGGAAAACGTTCAAATGTCCCGTGGAGAAAGAGCGGCAGTGTGCGTGTTCGGGACGGAGAACACTGGAAATTGAAACGGCGTGCGCATCTTTTTGGGAAGGCATAAACGGAAACGATGGCGGCAATATTTCTTTTATTTCCTAATGTCGCCCTGAGTTCCTTTTTTTTTTTTTACTCTGCAGCTGACTGGTTTATTCGTTTTCCTGACATAGTTGCTGCTCCAGTGTCCGGACTTTCTCTCTCATCTAATACTTTCTTGAGCTTGCGTCTGCGCGGTTTTTGTGTGGTTTATGCGCATCATACGGGTCGAAATTGAGGATAGAGGGAATGACGAGATAAGCACGTCATAGCACCCAGCTGTGCTTATATATAGAATGATTAGTAGGGAGACTCGAAGCTAAGTAGCCGCCTCTGTCTCAACTGGTTTTAAACGCGTTCGAGGTGCCGAGCAGAAAGTTCAGCTTTGCGTCTTAATCATTGCAATCAGAGCTCTGTGTTCTCTCCTCCTCCTCCTGCGGTTTCTAGCCGCATACTCCAGCTTCGCTTGCTGCGAGTGCGTAGAGACCTACGTGGCCCGCCGGGACCCTCTCATCGCCTGACCCCGCCTTCGGCGTGGCTGTGGGCCAGCAAGAGTGCGTAGGACTTTTCCAACGAGCTACGTAGCGCCCAATTACTAATTTAATACTTTCAGCCCGTATTTTTTCCTTTTTTTACTGGAGCCAGTTCAGGCGCTTGGCCGCGCTTCGTTGGCTTTTCTGCCTGCCCTGCCAGCGTAGCTCGTGAAACTTCATAAATATGAAGAGCAGTGTTTCGGTTCGATTCGGCTGCTATGTGTATTGTGGTACAAAGGTCCCCCTTTGTAGGCCAAAATAGATTATTGCATGTGTATAGAACGTTTCAGAGAATGCCTTCGGTGTGTGCCACCATCTCTGTAACGTCCCGATGACGACGACGCACGTTTCGTCTGGGCGATGAACGCTGGAAAATGATCGGCAGGATCAATCTGGTTGTTGCACGTTTTTTTTTTTTCAGAAAAAATAATGCTACGGTGAACTTTCGCCGGCTTCTTGCGACGGTCCCCATGTTGAAATCTCCTGTATCTGGGTTAGCGATAGAGAAATAAATAAATATTTTTTTGAGCATACCTATATTAAAAAAAGTGGCAGGCTGAAATAGTAGTAGCGTTGCAGTAACCCCTTTAAATCCTAGCTAAGCGTTTTTTATCTGCAATATAAGTAATACGCGATACTGCTTCAGGTAACCGACATCGGCGCTTTTTCGCCTGCCAATTTAAAATGTAGTTTCACGCGTAGGTTCAGAGAAATCAGGATTTTCAAAGCGGAGGTATACTGCCCTAACTGGGAACATTCCACCACACTAGTATTTTTCATGGCGGCTTTTTTGATTTCTAAGAGGAAGCGAGCGAATTCCAGTGTCGGAGCGTTCTTGCTAACCGTGTCGCTCTGGGTACTTTAGTGCTGACCAACACAATTTCGCCAGAATGCAACATACGCACGCGTGCAAAACGGACTGCATACATGTACGATACATACAGCCTTTTGGCGTCCTGTCAAGTAACATTGCGGACACCATGTCCTTGCACAGCGGCCAGTTCTGGCAATCAGGTTGACGCAGCTCTACCGTTTACGAGCCGGAGGTCCAGTTTTATACCCGGACCAGGCGGATTTTTTTCGGTCGCGCACCAGTCACCTTAATGTGTTTGGAGAGATTTATGTTTGTCCTTGTCCCTCTTGTTACCTTCTGAAGTTACTTTTGTGGTCGCTCGGCGGTTTCCGTTTGAACACTTACGCAATTGGTAACCTAATGATGTTGGTGCGGCTGCAGATGGCGCACACTTTTGAAAAGTAAAGTTCATTATTTTCCCGGCTTCCAGCCCAGGAATGTTACGAGAAGCAAAAGCTGCGTCCGTCTCAGGGACTTACGGTGACGGAATACAACTTCGTTTTGACTGATTGATAATCCGCTGCGATTTTCTCCTGTTTTGAAGGAGATGTGTCAGTGAATATCGTTACGCGACGCTGATACTATTATGTCGCCTTTGTTTTTTCCATGACCGCGCTCAAGATGGCATTGTCGTTAGTGCGCGGACGTCATGATGGAAACCCGGTGCGACGACAGCCTTGCTCTGTTTGTTTTTTCTCGAGATTACCGTTTTCGACGAGTTAAACGCAAGAAGATCTCACGCGTGAGATAGGTGTTTTGCGCGAGTAGCCCGTAATAGATTTTTTTTTTTTTTTTGATACATCACAACGCGATTCGAACGAAAGAAGAATTAAAATCCTCCGGCGGCAAAATGCGTCAAATTTGAGCAGACGCGCTTTTCCCCTTCCTGAACTATGGATATTCTGAAGGTTTGAAAGAGTTCGAATTTAACAAATGAAGGAGCGTATAAAGTTCGTCATCCTCAGCAGATAACGCACACCGTACACGAGGGATGTTCTCGTGGACGCGACCCACCGGTACACACGCCCCGCACACAAACCATAGAGGATTTTTGTTGTAATTTTATATTTACTTCGCGGCAGTGCCCCTTTTTTACGCTTTCACCTACACTCTGGCGTGTACACTTTGATAAGGGCTTACCTGGGGCTCCCCTCTGAACTGATTCTGCCCCCCCCCCCGGGGATGACGTTTGGTGCCGTTCTTCTTCCTTGAACTCGTCGTCATCGACACAAAATTGCAGCAAGAGGCCACGCCAGGTGAAGTCCATACCTGGTGTCTTTTAAGACTCCCCCAAAGCAACAGATCGCAGGGAAGAAAACGTTGCTGGGCTGAAAATGCGGCGCTGCCGCTGCTGGTTTCAGCGTCGCATGAAAGATGGCTGGTGGCTACTGCAACATCAAGATGACAAAGGCCACAGAAACGGGAACAACATCAGAAGAGGAGGCAGTTGCGGGAAAATTAGTGTGCCTAGATTTCAGAGTGTCTCCAAATGCTCGATTTCTGGTCACGTGGTTCATGGACGGCGTTTGCAATGCGAGGTGTGGTCGGAAGCGTTGATCTTCTGCAAGCGTCTCTGCCTCTCGCTCGCTTTTCCTCTCTCCACGTGACAACTCAACGCATGCGTACTAGCGACCAATTCGCCCAGGAGGCGTCCGCCGTAAAATTGGAAACGCGCTCCATTGTTTGGGTTGTTCCCAGTCTAGAACTAGCTCTCGAAGAAGAATGTAGAGACAGCACGGCGCGTAGGGGCAGTTCTTCGTGCCCTTTTTGTGCGACGAGTCTTCGCGAAGAACGAGACAGCGAGGCGGCTCTTTCAACTTGTATGGTCCATATTTTATTTAGTTCTCTCCTACGTATATTTCTTAGCTCCTGGCAGTGTTTTGTGTTCTTCCGTTTTTCAAACGGAATAGGAATAAAAGTGTCTGAAAAAAGAAGGTCAAATGGAATTCACTCTTTTGTGCTTTTTATCATTATTATTGTTACATATTACACGGCGTTTTTGATGCGTCGCGTTCTCGACGGGTTTGTTGGTACAAATATGTTTCCAGCAGGACAAGACATTTTGACTTCTAGTTTTTTTTTTTGGTAAGGCAGGTGACATGATTGGTCCCAACGCTTGAGCAGGTGCAAGCGTGTTTCTTTCTTTTTTTTTTACCTCAGACATTTATTTAATATTTATTTATCTTCAAACCGCAGAACAATGAATAGTCTATGAAGTGGAAAAAAAGAGAAAGCGCTCAGAAGTTTTCAGAACAGTCAATAACAAATAACGGTCAAAACAACACGAGAGTAAGTGTGGACACCGGCACTGCGAAAAAATGCACGAGACAAATAGGGTACAACAAAAGCAAACGTTTATGTTTTTGGTCGTGTGAATTTGTGTTTCTGTTAGAGTGCTCGTCTCTGCTTCAACATGGTTGAAGGTGGTGTCAATGCTTACCCGCAAGCAGCTGTTCCTGTTTTTGCGTTTTTCTTTATAGTTCTTCTTCGTCTTTCTACAACATTCTCCGAAAATGCTCGCTGGAAGCAGGCAGGTTGTGAAATGAGGACAACAAAATAATGGGATATCTGAATTTTCCTTTTAATTCGGGAACAAATAGCACGAAGAGGAGGAAAGCATGGCGGGTTCCTTCTTCCTTGTCGCGTTGGTGACGTGTGAAAAATGGGCAAAGGACAATGGAATGCAAGAATGGGAGAAGAGCGCAATTGGAAGCATAGTAACTCGGGTTGCTGCTAATTACCGAAAAATATGGATATAGTGCCACAATGATTGAGAGACAACATTAGTTCGGTGCTTAATGCGATCAAGTCTAAACTCGAGTGCTCGTCTATTACTGAGATTCATATACTGAAAAATACGTCCACAAGTCTAGGCTCCTGCACATAAAATGTGGTTACTGCGTTAAGTTTACTCAAGACACACAAGAAAATTATTTCCTTCGTTAAACGTTCTGTTAGAACTTCATGTCGTTCAATTGTCGTTGGCCTTTTCGTTTGGTTCCCAACTGTTGGAACAATTCTTTGGCTGCGTTTACATAGATGCGACCAGTCACAAGAGCCTACCTTTCCGCTCTCTATCACTTCTGCCCATTCAGTGTCGTCAAAGCTGACGCTGGTGAGGAGGCAACCTCCTCCCCAGCATTTGCTCTGCTAAAGCAGAAAGAGGTTTGGGGAGCGTCCCCTGAACCTCTTAAAGCAGGACTGATCCTGCCAGATACACAGCGCGTTGGCTTCCACGTCAGCACGAGATTCTCCAAGACAAGCAGAAACCCAACGATAAGGGAGGAAGGATGAGGGAAGCAGACCTTTTCTATGATAGATAAAGGGATCGCTCAAATAGGGGCGAAGAAATGGGACGCTCATAACTGTTCCCGAATAGAAAAAAGAAAGAGAAGGGGTTGGGTGAAGAGGAGGGGAAGAAAGATGGTGGTCTCACCCCGCGTGTCTGACGTGTCGTCGTCCGGCAGGACAGAAACATACCGGCGGCGTCCGTCGTGTCTGTCCCCATGACAATAGCAGTCCGTCATTGCACGGTTTTCAAAGCACGCATTGTTCGTCAATGAGGTTGGGTTGGTGGTGCCGGGGATTCCAAAGGAAGACGGGGAAGTCAAAGTGGGGAGAGGGGAAGGACGCCACGAGGAAGAAGAGCGGCTTGGCGTGGAATTTCTCGTTCCGCATTCCTTACGATTCCCGAGTGTTCCGCGGGAGGGGGCGGCGATTCTCTAAAGATATACGCCCCCCCTCCCCCCCCCTCCTTCCTTCCTCCCCTTTCTTGTTGGAAACGGCGGCGGTGGCGGCGCGGTATTTGAGGGTAAGACAGAAAAGAGATTTTCGGGAAAAGCTCGCGAGAAGGGAGGAGTGGGGAGCTCCATTTGCTTCGTCGCTTCGTGACGCGGTGTCATTCGTATCTGCGCGTTGCTTTTTCTACCTTGAGAAAGAGAGAGAGAGGGGCGGTCGTTCCTGGGGCTTTGCTGATGTACCGTCGCAAAGTGCGTGGAGACTAGACAGCAACAGAGAGCGCAGATTTCGTGCAGGGAGGGTTTGTAGCCAGGGGAAGGCCGGGATCTCGAAATCCTTTGTCCCTGCTTGTGTGGCGGTCGGGTTACGACCCTCGATGTCGTTCTCGGCCGATCTGTCGCGCAGCTTTCTGTTCCGAGATCCCCGTCGCTTTATTCCTCCGCGCCCCACGCGAGGAATGCCGTTTGTTGCTCTGATCTCGGCGGCTGCCGTCGTTGGAGTGAAGCCCTCCTGTTTCCCTCTTTCGGTGTGGGCTCGGACGCCGTTGAAGGAGGGCGCTTTGTGGAGGTTTCCGGAGATCTGCAGATGTGGGGGTGGGAAGAGGGTGCATGTTAGGACATTTGCTTTCGTTCTTGTGTGTCTGGCTCCGTTTTTTTTTTTTTCTTGTTACAAAAAGCTTTAACGTCCGGTTCATATTTATTGTAAGTTTGTGTTCCCTCGGGAAGTTACGTGGTCGTGGTGTGCAGTTTGCGTGCATTCTTTGAGTCGCAGCCGACTGCTCGTACAAGAGACCCAGACATTCAAGATGGCTGCGGACTAAGATGGCAGAATTGGACACACCTCAGGCATGTTCGAAGGCTTCATGCATGCCTGCGAGACGGATTTTGTATCTCCAGTCTGACCGTCATACGAAGAAGACCTCAGAAAGCGTCCGCAGACTGCCTTGTGTATGATGCAGTGGCAGTCTGGGAGCGGATTTGGGGTTTGTCGGCCTTTCTGTTTTACGACACGATCAGGTATTCATTATTGTGTATGGTAGCGTATTTTTACATAGCTGGATTATATGTATTTTTCGGATTTTAATGTGTGTAGTTGGAGCGAGTCATTATGACTATAATTCGTTTCTGCGTGCGTGTAGCTTCTTTTCGTGCCCTAGATGTAGGAAGTTGGCAATCCTTTTAAATTATTAAGGGTATCTAGAACTTGTGTTTTTATGCTACAAAGTGTTAATTGTTGGTGTGGCAGTTATTGTTGTTTTTGTTTACTGTTCTTAGCGCATGTTGTTATAACATTTAAAAGCATGCCACCCTGTACGAAAGAAACCCAACAAAACCGTTCGTCTGCTGCTTTTAATACAGTGAGCAAACTCGCCGACTTGCTCTGTGGACGCATTGTCCAGCTGTGTAGAACAACGATGAACAAGATGAACAAAGCGCCTTCGACAGTTCGATCTAGGACAGTCTTTTCGTGTTTTTGCTGGTGGTTCGTGACTTTTAGGAGCGTATGTCAGGCGTTTCGCCACAAACCGATTTCTTTATCGCGTAGAAAGCCTCCCGCTAGACGCCATTTTTAAAATCCCGTGTAACATAGGCATAGAGCCTCGTTCGCACACTCGGGTTTGCTTACAACCGAGTTCCTGTAATCTCTCGCGACGAGAGAACCCACTGGCACGCTAGCGCCATCTATCAAACAGGGGACACATGAGCGGTGCAACAGTGGGCGCCGCGCGGCGCTCCGCATGACGGCGACTACCTGGCGATACGCGGAGATATTCGTGGATCCAAGACACATGCACGCAAAAGCCCGTCGCGCGACGCACATAGTTGCCGAGCCACCATTGGCACCGAACGTAGAGCGACTGGCAGTACTTCGCTTTTAAGACGCACTATTAATGCCCAAAACGTAAATTAAAGTATTCAGATGAAAAACTAAGACAAATAAAACTGGCGCATACGTTCTTGTGCTAGAATTATATGACTATCAAAGTAATAATATCGAAGAAAACATTACCGCAAAAGGTATGTTCACAACACTAGCAACGCCGTGTTTGCTTTTCTTTCTACCCGATCAAGCATAAGAAAAACAAATATCGAAACCGTTTTAATGCATAATTGCGTAGACTGTATAAACATTTAAATATGCAAAACGCAACGTGTCCAACTCCGCAGAGACAACTGGAGGCGCGCGCGGTGGGCCAGTCCTGGAGGAAACATACCGTATCAGACCCCTGAACGCCGCTACGAAGTTCTAGACATAGACGGCCCAGCTTGAACAGAAAAGGCTAGCGCAAATCGCTTGCTTGAGACGCGACCAGTTTCTATGAGACACTCGGACGCTTTCGCTATAGGAAGTACATGGAGATAGATGTTTTATTGACTTTATGCAAAGCGAAGTCACACCGGATGCAGTAATTATCAGGTGTAATGACCGTGACATTGATAATGAGCTGTGGCAAAGCGTTGTCCGCTGGCGAGCACCATAAAAACAGTATGCGTGAGAGTAAATACCTATCAACGCAGTCGAAGGTACTAACTAACCCAGCAGAGAAATTCCGAAACACACAACACGTTTCTTCGTCTCCCGGCGGTATCGAATGGCTGGCTCGACAAACCTGACGATAGCGCCAAAGGTCTCTCCGATTCAAAGTGCACCGTCTCGGCATCCTTTCTTCACCCCTCGTGTTAACTCCTTTCATCGGCTGTGGCAGTGACAGTCCGGCAAACAGATTCCTCGCCTTGAACTCCAAACCAATTTCGCTCGAGGTCATTACCGTCGGTTACCTTCGGCGTCTTCGCGTGCCATATGAGTAACCGCGTGTGCTAGTTGAGATGGTGTTTTCACAGTACCTTCCGTGTCACTCATACGACTTCGAATAAATTCGCAGACGAATAGAACATCCTCACGAGAGCGTTCGAGCCGCACACAGCACCGATCTTAAACCGAACAGACCAAACGAAAGGTCGCCACATTTGCCTTTCCGCCGTCGCCGCTAGGCGCACCGGACGCACCGCGCGGAAATAGGAGTTTTCGTACATCGTTTTCACCATTCTGCAACGCTCTCTTTGGGAGACGGCGAAACGATCCGCGGAAACTTCCATAAGGGAGTTTCCGCAGACCGTGTTTCCTTCCGCTAAGCCTCGCACTGAAGATGCCGCTACTGCGCCTGCACGCCGATGGCCTTGACTGTAGAGCTCCGGGTATCGTAGCGGGTTGCGGAGAGCATTGCAGGACGGCGAAAACCATCTACGAAAGCACCCTAAAACGATGCAATAAAAAATAGGCAATAAGGGTTGTAAGCTGCTCTCAAGTGTGTGAATCAGCCTTAAGATGTTATCGTGTACGTAAGCAGATTGCGTATTCTCTTCTCTCGAACCTTTGTCGTATCAGAACGCACAAAATAGTTAAACAAGATTGTTTTTCTGTTAAACCGCGTGAGGGTACTTCATCTGGTTCAAAGAGATGACCTACTAACGACGATGGCTGAAACGAAATTGAACCATCAAAGATCTGCAGCCGCCATTTTTTTCGCTACCCGATTTTTTTCGACCTTCTAACCTTTAATCTAATAAAGCTTCAATCTTTCGGAAACAATCAAATTACACCGCAGTACGCAACAACAGAGCGCTTTAAAAGCAAACATGAGATATAACCTAACTCGGCGCGAAAGAAAAGCAAAATAAAGGAAAGAAACACGATGAAAGTAAGACACAAGTTGGAGTGGGCAGCGGCGATATTTCGTGGCTCCATTCCCATTCGCGCCCCCGCCTGTCGTTCTGTTTTTGGCTGTCGAAACGTTTCTTCCTTTAATGTTACGATACTTTTTTCTTTACTTCGCTTATTTATTGTTTATTCCCCGCAGCTAAGAGGGTGAGAGTGGAGGGAGATGGTACAGGCTCCAGCCATTTATCAAGATGGCCCCCAGCGCCGAAGGCCGCCATTACCGGAAGTAGATGGCGCTCGAATCGTGGACGTGATGTGAACTTCGGCTTGCCCCTTGCCTGGCTTTACCGGTTCTGCAGCGGTGGCGCCCCTCTCCCGCCGACCTTAACGTTCGCAGCGGAACGACCCCCTGTGGGGCAATTACTGCATCGTGACCTCTGCACGACCTCTTTTTTGATGCCGTCCTCTGGGACCGCCGCGTGTGTGTCTATACGCGCCATTGCGGTGGAAAAACAGTCCCATTTCGCTAGCGCACGGATATGGCTAAGCGTACTAATACACACCCATTCGTCTTCATGCATCTTCGATAACGGGAGCAGCTATGTTTTACCGAGAGTGTAGAAAAGATTTGTTGTCGCGCGTCTTTTCTGTGAGAACATACAAACCGAGCGCCAAATGTTTTTTTTTTCTTCTTCTTTCGCGCGTTTTCTTGTTATGAAAGGGATCTATGTACTTTCGGTAATTTAAGGCCTAGTTAGTGTCACCTTTTTTTTTTCTTTAGTTTTGAACCAACTGCGTGTAGATTTTAGTTTAAGGGTTCTTAATAACGCCTGTCTTTCGAAACTAACGTTCTTGAGAATAAACTATACGGAACCATTTTTTCTAGCTTCCTTCTAGTTTTCTCAAATTTCCCTAAAGCCCTATAAGACCAGACATGCAAACTTTAAATGTTTTCCTTTTTTTACTTTAAGAATAAAGTTTATTCCTAGCGCAGACAACTTTTAGAACCTTAAGACTGTTCCTTAGTGCGCATAAAATATGTCTCACTTAGAGCGTCGGTTGGGCTAGATATCATCATAAAATATGCCTCTTTCGCTTACCCTATTCTAAGCTTTCACTTGATCCCCCCGTTGTACCTTCTTCTATAGTGCTCCATGAAGGTGACTGCGAAAATACTTTCCCTTTCCTCGCGAGCCGCTGCTTTCTCGCATAAAAAGAGACTGCCGCCTCTTTCGATTTTCGCCGAGTAACAACGGCATGTGTACGCCGTATACTGCCTCAAAACATCGGCGTAAACAAAAAAATTTAAAGCGTCGTATTCTCCGCAGTTGCGTCGACCCCTTTCCAGGCTGACTTTTCGATGTATCCAATCAGGGAGCGCCAAAAGTGCTTCGTCATGGCAGTTGCTCTGCGAAACCAATCGCACACCTAAAAAAGCGCGAGGTCAGGCCGCAGTCACCGTGCGTCATTGGTTTGGTCGGTGACGGGCTGACAGCCAATGCGCAAAGATGGCGATCCGCCAGTTCACCCCGGCCTCGCTCGAAAAATATAGAAGCGATTTTCGGGAAAATGGAGCCCGCTCCCAGGGGCACGACGCTTTCTTCATATCCCTGCGTTTGTCGCTTCTGGCGCTGTTCTCTCATCGAAAACTCGAAAAACGAAATAGCTATGCGGCGAGAATGTCGTCTGCTTCTTTGCAGGGGTTGCGATGACGTCAGAATGACGTCGAGCTCTTATTGGCTGATTAAAAACGTATTGGGTTGATCTCAAGGCGTCTAGCATTGAGGTGTACCCACTGTCCTTTTAATCAGAGCCAATCAGAGCTCGGCGTCGTTCTGACGTCACCGGAAGACCTGTCCAAAGAAGCAGACGACTTTCTCGCCGCTTAGCTAACTTTTGAATCGGATAACGACAAACTTTGCTAGTTTGCCATTGAGTACCCGGAGCGCTAGCGCCACATCTCTGTGGAGACCGAGCGTTATTATAAATGCCTGAGTTTATGCAAAACTTGTATCGAAACGGTATTTACGTATAATCTATTTGATCACTTATTCACGTACCGTACACCTGCATGCCTTCTAAAACCCGCAGTTCACTTTTCAGACCACCTCCGTCGGTTGTTAGTGTGACATCACCTTTCGAAGCGTTTCCGGCTTCTGCCTATAGGTGGTGCTGGTCGAGGATGGTAATTCGAAGGGTAAACCTGATTTATTTTATTCCCGTTATTTATTTTATTTTGTAGTCACTCACAGGATGAGAACTGCAGAGGAGTTTCAGTTAACGCCGGAACAATAGACAGCCAGCTTGCGGTAAAAAGAAAGGAGGAGCTTCAGGCGGAAAGTAAAATGTCTTGTTGGCAGCCCTACTCAGTTGTTGTAAGGCGAACTAGTCTTCTTTGTTTGTTTGTATTGAGCGTGAAAAACGACACAGAGAAAACAATCGTCTGCTTACCCTCGAAAATAAGAAAGGAAAAGTGCGTCACAAATAAAAAAAAAAATAAAAAATTTTAAACGCAATACAAGTAAAACAAAATATTATACGAGAGTTTTTGAAAGTGCTTGGCCCTCAATTCTCTGAGGGGCAACATCATCATTTTATCTTCTTTCTGTCACGTTCTGTCGTTCCGTCGCCCCCAGTTTTGGCGGCCGTGTTCAAGCGTCGGAGGCTATGCCTAGCCGTACGCGGGCAAGAAAAGTTGACGCTGATGAATACATGCGGCCTTTCTCAAACACCCTCTTCCTGGTTCGTTTTCTTCGCGTTGAACTCGAGCGACGACAAACGTGGCGAAATGGAAGTGTTCCTGCAGCGCCTCGCCGATCGTGCACGGGCGTCGCCTAAACAAGTTATCGACGCTCGCTCTTGCAAACTAGCTCAAGGGGATGGTCGCACAATAAGATGAAAAGAAAAACGGACCGAAACTTGGTTGCGTCGGCGTCGAGTTTCCAAGTGAACCCTTGCCCGCAAGTTTTCCATCGCTAAGTGCGCGTACAAACACGGAACGACGCCTTGTTTACACAAACCCTTCGCCTCCTCGTCATCCAACTTTAAACCGCCGCCTGAACTTCTACTTCTCTCTCTCTCTCTCTCTCTGTCTGTCTTTTTTTATCCTCGCCATATTCGGTTCTCCTGTCAATACAGACTATTCGCCTTCCTCCGGTCTCGTCGGCTTGAACTTTACTTTAGCTCTCACTTTAAATATTTTGGTGAGGACGTTGTGAGTTCTATCTGCTTGTGTTTTGTTCTTAAGGTTTCCACTTAAGGGCCAGTGTACCGTTGCTGGGACATTTGAATGTGGAGGAAACAGGTCCCCAAAGGGACAAGAGCTTTTATATCCGTGTTTTGAGTTGTGTTGCAATTTTTATTCTTCGCTGGGTCGTACTTAACCTTAAAGCGTCGTTCACACACTTACAACCGAGTAGGACGGAGAGAGATAAGACCGGTTTTTAAGCCTCTTGCAACGGCGTAGGACCAGATGCGCTGCAGCGGAGCAGGTCCTACGGTTTGCTCTGTATGTTTATACAGCTTTGATGGGGATACGCCACAACGGGTAATCGGTCTCTAATAGCGAGTTCGTTTCACAGCCCTCGTGTCCACGCGTGCCCACTCGCGGCGTAAAGCGAGTTCTGTTTCGGCAGGCACTCCACGAGTGGTTGCACTCTCCGAGTTCGTTTCAGTGGCGGCACCCCACGCGTGCATGCACTCGCTGCACCGAGAAAATCGGGCGTGCGCCGAAATGCAATCCCGTCATGCCTCGCTCCGGCGAGGCCGGCGAGGAGCGGGAGCAGACGACGAGGGTTCGTCTGCTACGATGTGTCGCGGAACCGAAAGGAAAAAGTTGATTTTCAGATAGAAATCGCGTCCCGCGGGCAACTGAATGAAACGCGAGCTTGAATTGTGAGTGTCTGCTATTTCATGAAGGAAGCAATTGACAACCACCGCTTTATTTGCAGGTTTTAAGTCGCTCTGTTGCCGTACAGACGTTGAAATATACCAGTGTGTCAAGAAATGCTCAGAAAAAACGCATCAGCGGCCCCCGAGATGTTTATCACCATCCGTGTGCGGGTGAAAATTGATTCGTCGACAAAACCCCCCAGCAGAAACCTCTCACTGCCCAATAAGCATCAGAGAAAGCTAAACATAGTGACTTTACCCGAGGCTTGGGCAACATCATCATGTTTAACATTTATCTACGTCAGCTAACTTGCCCCGTCGTATTTTGTTCGAGAAAGCTCTCGTTCTCGACGCCTCACCAAGGCTAATATCTGATCCACCTGTAATGACGATCGAAATCGAAAGTCCCACGAAAAGTTATGCTGCAGCAAAATTTTCCAACAGACTAGTTTTAAGCCGCAGCCTTTCAGTGGTTCACGCATAATACCATGCTTAAACGGATTAAGCTTCTGCTCGGACAGCATCATCAGTTTTGTTCAGTGTAAACGGTTGTAAGAATTGAAAGATCGCAACCAGCTCCTTTGTAGACAGCTGGTTGCGGAACTTACGCCGTCTGAAACTATGTCTACGACAGCCGAGTTGCTTGAAGTCATCGCAACTATAAACTACAGGTTGAAGTGACCAACATTTGTAGATAAACGTTGGTAGCAACTGCACTCTCGCATTCCCACCCATCACTGCCATCACTCCGAACAGAAAGGCGCTAGTTTTGGTTTGAGGTCGATACCTTTTCTACAACATAGATGGCGGCAGCGTCAGTCCTCCGCCCTCGGTGCATTTGGCGGGTTCGTTTGAGTCCAGTTCTTTGTGCAACACTCTGCGAGTGCGATGCATTCTGGGAGAGAACTCGAACGGTGCCAGTGCGTGTGAAACGAACTCGCTATTACCTGGCAAAACGCCGTCGCACGAAGCTTAAAACCGGTCTTGTCTCTGTCCGCTTCCTAAAACCTGCACCGTCACGCAGTCGGCGCTTCAAAGAATGTCGCTACTTCTAGAAAGATCTTATCTAGGGGCTTTACGGGAGGCGAGTCGTGGTCAGTGAGGGGGGGGGTACTGCTCGTGCCAGCAGCGTGTATGAGCAGTTCCGTAACTGAGCTAATCTGATAACGTTGCTGAACACTAACGCGGCACTCGTTCTCGACATCGATTGAGCCGAGCTCACGCCCACGCAGTCCTCGTGGACCACACATGCTCAGAGCACATGCCCAAAGAATCAGCTGGAATCAATTGGTGTTGAAGCTTGGCGCGCACGTTTGAAAAGGGACTATTCTGTTCACACGAGGGCGTCCACTCTAGTGTCGATACTTAACGGCGACTCGAAGCTTTGCCTGGTTTAAGAGGTTCTATTTTGTGTTATCCTGGTATTATGCACTCGCGTCGATAAAATAGTCTGAACCGCGCATCGATTTGGACAACTATCCTGCGTGCCTACTCTACCTAGCGCCCTGGCTCGTGCTTCCCCGTAGAGCATGCGGAGTAGCAGCTAGCTCAGAAAACGTCGGAACGCAAGCTGGGCAGCGTTAGTGCGCCTGACGCTTCCAGTGCTCGGTGTCGCGTCGCTGCGCGCATTTCTTAGTGAAAGCATCGCTTTTTCGTGCTCGGTATCAACATTCGATCACAGATCGCAGGGAATGACTTTTTGGAGTGTTGGAAATACCAGACTCTATCGCTGTGAATACTTGATGTGATAACTGCTCAGTTGCTTACACGGAACTAAGAGAGAAGAGGAGACAAGAGATCGTGGGGACGTCTGAAGCGCGAAACACATGTACGACGAAACCGTCCGATCCGACGTGCGGACTGCCGGAATGACCTTGGGGGCGAGGGTTTTTGTAGCACCGGAGAGCGTAGAACACCCTCGCCTCCGACCGTCGTATTGCGTGGTCGGACGTCGGATCGGACGGTTTCGTCGTACATGTGTTTCGCGCTTGAGAGCCGATCGAGCTCTGATTGATGAGAGAGCAGACGCGAAGCTAGCTGCCTTTGTTTCTACTTACTCTTTGAACGCGTTTGACTCGGGTCTCTCCTTCCATCACAGGGGGCGCTTCGGTCGGCCGCTTTCAGCGCGGCTGGTGATCGAAAAGGGCAACATTGGGCAGTACATGCCACCGAATGATTCAACACGCGCGCCGCTCGGCGCTGCACTCGAACCGATGAGCTCAGAATCGGTTGAAGTGCTTACGACCTTGGCATGTCTCAACGTTGCGGGATTTCCTTACAGGATAGCACTACTTGGCGGACCAAACTTTAGTGCCCGGTTGGTGCAGGCGTTCTGCGCTGGGAGCCATATATGAGTGGATTGATAGCGCATGCTTCGATCTAGCTTCCTCTTATGATCTGCCAATAAGGATGATCCTGCGGGACTATACGCTGAGGAAGCGTTTAGCAGCAACGGTCTCAGCAATGGCCGTTAGTTTATGCCCACCTATGGACCATTCGAATAACTGCGTTCTGAGCGTTGCCACTTTTATCGGTGTCATCGCAACCGGGCCGAGGTGTCCATTTGGCTGACGGTTCAACTCGGCTGCAGAGACACATTCGGCTAGATGTTCCCCTTTGGCTAAATGCCTAATATGGATAGCATCTTCAATTCGATCAGAACGCTTCGGTTTGGACAAATGTCCGGTTTGACTCGAATCTCCAATTCGACCAGAACGCTCTAGCTTGGCCAGATGCTTCAGTTTGTCTCGAGCATCTTATACGTAACTTTATTGTCTGCTGAACTGGGGAAGGAGTTCTGAGCATGCGCTCTAGCTTTCTTTTGTAGCATATCAGACACCGCCCATCCGGTCGTGCAGCCCAGAGATAGTACATTTTTTCTCCTGAATGGTAAGCTGGAAAAACATACTGGAGATCCACGCAGGACATCTTGTGAAAGTGGTGTCCAACGAGAGAGAGAAAGGTTGAAAGAGAGATTGAAAGTTTCTAAACAAAGACGCGGCGGCTGTAAAACGAAAATGAAAGCCCCGCACGAAGCTTAATGATCCGTTTTATGAACCTTTGCCCTGGGCTCCGGTTCAAAACCATTAGACAGCGTTTTTATCGTCCTGAGGCGCTTTCCTGAAGCCGCTGGGCGAAAATGATGAAGCGGACGCAATAACGCGACGAAACAAAACAAAATCAGGAAAGAAACACTTTTAAAAGGGGGGCGCGAGACGCCCGGCGTGCAGGCAAGGTTCCCAACCTTCTCTGGTCGTTCGCTAATGACGGCTGCACTCTCAGGACTAGTTTTATTATCCACTGCCGTACCATCGGGAACAATTTGCTCGTTCCATTCACCGGCGCGCTAGAGCCTTCCGGTGGCGTGTCTCGGCACCTAGAAGACGAGGCCTGTCTTCGACGTCATCGTTCCCCTACCCGCCCCGTGTGGCCAGCCCGCTGGAGCTCGAGGAGAGAGGCCACAAAGCGACAGGAGCATCCGTCTTGGTGACGCCCCGTGTTCTAGCGTCGCGTTCGTCGTCCAGACGCTGCGAGACGCGCTCGCGGCGACGCTGACGCAAGCTCGCTGTATAGAACCACCAGTTATGACGTTTGGAGCAGGACTTGTCTTTTAGGTGGCGTGTCTGGGACCAGTGTAGGCGCTGTCGTCCTTCGTTGCCCGAGTGCTGCCGTCACGCGACCAAACTATTCGACGGTTTATACCAGGGACTCAAACCGTAACCGAAACCGAAACCGAAAACCGTTTAGGAACGAAATTTTTGCAGTAACCGTAACCGGAACGAAACCGCTATTTAAAATTTATAAAAACCGTAACCGTAACCGTAACCGAAAATTATTCATCGGTAACCGGTTTTAACCGATATTAACCGAAATATAAAAATATTAGCTTTTCTCAAGTATGACCTGAAGGAGAGATCTTCAAATGCTGTGGCCATTTGACAGAGATACTCTCGGCCAGTGGTGCATCTGGTATTATATTTCCGTTCAATCTAACTTCAGGATTAAGAATACTTAGTTGGACTCAGTGGTCGAGCTTATAATAAAAAAAAGTCTGTTCCTAAATCTGCCACACTCCTACATCGCTACATGTATTCACTACGTGTTGCCTTCAGGGTATTAACTAATAAGTTAGAATTCTCAGATGTCCATCAAACTCAGTCTCATCAAAACCACCAATGTTCCTGACATGCAGTAGCCAGTTTGAACTCGCAACTTTCACGACCTATAGGGGGCGCCCTTGTGCCTATCAAAATGGCTGTCATCTGGATGATCGTCGTAGAACAGCGGTACGAGGCTGGGCCTGCGACGCGTGAGTAATTATAGTTTTGCTGTATACGAGCAGTATTAGAGCCTTAGTTTGTTTTTTCACGTCAGGAAGTTGGTTGCAAGCACCTTTATTGTGAAGCCGATCATCCAGGAGCTAGGGAGCGCGGTTCTCACACCGCGGTACCACCGTCGCTGAAAGTTGTGAATAAACGAGGTAAATTGACCACCCTGCAAAGCCGACGCAAAAAAAAAAAAATGCATAGTATTT
>JAZHYW010035858.1:0-43969 GCA_037355805.1 Ixodes ricinus | reverse complement strand
TGGTAAGTGGTAAAACTGCCACAGTGATGAAGCCGAAGTTTGTCATGAAAGCGGTCATCTTCACCCACTATTGAAACGAAAATACCGTCATTTTAAGGCAGTGATTTGGTTGAGCTCATAGCGCATCTCTTAATTTTCTGACTTCCGAAAAGTAGCATGTAATTTTGTTCTGGTAGATCAGTTCTGTCCCCCGCGTGCCGCCTGGTCTTACTTATACTGGTTGCGCTCCGAAGTTTTACTTCTTTATTAGGCCTAAACGCATTTTTATTCCTGAGATTCAAGTACAGCGAGGATAGTTAAACAAGCTTTCAGAAATGGTATCGGTCGGCGTTGTAACATTTAGTTTTCGTAGCGTCAAGGGGTCACATTCGCAAATCCGGCAGTGTAAACATCCACAACGCATCGGTGTTTCTCGCTTTTTTGAGCAAAGAAAAAAGTTATATTCGCGTTCCTCTGGTACGGTATGCCGTATAACATAAGCTATTAAAGAGGCAGATAGCGTTTGGCTAAGTGAACATTTGAAATAGTTCTGTCAGAGGATCGTAACTACCACAGCAAACAGTCGATTCCTGCCTGAAATAGCATATGTCCACAGTCGATTAAAATCACCAATAAAATGATCTCACAGGAAAGTTATGTACCTCTCGTAGCGTCATAAGCAATAAACACATCTCTTACTTTTCTCGTTTCTGGAAAGTAATGTTTATTATTGATTTAGTAACTCAAAGCGCGTGCTCAATCATATGCCACGTGTTTTTTTTTTATTCGAGGCTCCGTTATAACGTTTTTATTTTTTATCAGAGCCAAACACGTGCGTATACCACCGTGCCTTAAGTATAGTAAATCAAATTAATGTAACATCCTGAAAAAAGTATCGTTCGGCGTTGTAAAATTTATTTTTCGTGGTGTAGGGGGTCAGATTCTCAAAACCTGGACTGCAAATTTTGCACACTGCATTGTTTTCTTCTTGCGTTTTCACGATAAAACACGCCAGCCTTGCCATGGTGGGATCAAATACGCCAGCGTCAGCAGTCATTTTACAAATGATTGATCAACGCAAACATTTCCACTTGCTATTCATGCATTGCCGCAGTTCGTCAGAATCTCAATTAATTGACGGCATTGAAAAAGGCAAAAAAATAAAACGTTGCCGGTCAGTAAACGGAACTTGCCAGGCTCGCCAGCCTGCGAACAGCAAAGCGCCAATGCCGGCCAGTCACTGACCTTCCATGTAAATACTGGCCATCAAAGACAGCAAAATACCGATGCCGGCCAGTTACTGAACTTCCATGTAAATACTGGGCATCAAAGAGAGCCAAATACCGATGCGGGCCAGTTACTGGAACCTCCATGGAAAGCCTAGCCAGCGGAGACAGCAAAAGCCCGTCCAGTCACTGTAACTTCTACGGCTGAACTGGCCAGTGAGCAAGACGAAATCCCGACGCCGGCCGGGGCCGGTAGCTCACCGGCGACTATGGCCGGGCGCCGCCATCCTGTTACCATGGGCCGGCCGGCGTAATCCCGATACCGGCCGACGTGGTGTGATACCTGCATTTACATGTTGACTGGCACCATATAGTGCCATATACAGAAGTATCAGGCATCATATACTGTTATATATGGCAGCCCCTGGCACCTATATGACTTTATCTGGCAATATATTTCGTCATATATGGTGTCACCTTGCCATATCTGCCCTGATTTCACCCCTTATATGGCAATTATGACCTTATATGTCTACTTATATGCCCATATACGGCCTTATATAAAATATATCTGGGACATATATGACATTTCTGTAAGGGTAGGACATAGAAAGAGAATCTGCAAAATCCTTCAAGCCGAGTGGCATCGTCAGACACGGCACTACCCGAACTACCTATTTGTGCAGCTGCGTGAAAACCTGACAAGTCTCTTCGGCAGAAGGACCAGGCGAGAAATCGCCTCCCTCACATAGAGAACGACAAATCATCTGGGGAGACTCACTTTGTGGCATCTCCGTAAAACAGACCAAAGGAAGAACGGGCGTTGAGTAACCCTGTATGCACAATAGGAGACATCCATATGCAAAACTCAGTACAGCAAGCTCTCAGTCTAGGCCCTAAGTTCGCGGTGAAACCTAAGAAGACGGCACCGAAGTTATTTTCCCCTGTGAGGCAAGTCTCGAGACGAGCTCCGAAGACCGAAATGGATCGCTGCACCTCTAAAGGTGAGCCGGCTTATGAGTTACAAACCACCATCTACTCCTCTGCCCATTGAGAGAGTAGAAACATACCTGAAAGATAATTCATTATATCATCTGCCCGCTCACAAGGAAGGAGGTTTTATCTTCATGCATACTGACACGTTTGGGGAAAAGGCATTACCAGCAGTCGAACCTGTTTTCAACAAACACTCTGAGATCTCACTAGAAAAAGTTAAAAGGGAAGCAAAACGACTTTGTCATTCAAACGATTAAAAAAACAACTCTGCTCCTACATCTATCGCAGTAATAATCTGAGTCTTGAATTATTCTTCAGCGCCAAAACTTAAAATGTAGACTGCCCCCTCCGGGTTATCGTTTTATAAAAGGGAACATGGCAAAAGTCTGTTGCATTATTTCTCCAAACACGGCTAAACCTACTTGTCATAGATTATCAATACCTGATCCGCAGCTCCTACGAACTTTTCAACTTCCTAGAAGGGCATCGTGACCAAGACCTAAAGGTGTTCTCCATCGACATTAAGGATCTGTACTATTCCTTGCTCCACGACCGGCCTTTCAAAATTCGTCAGGCTTATCCCAAAGTAAGGTTTCGACCTCTATCAGCATCTACCTCAAGTCGACCTTCGCTACGTGGGATGGTCAACCCTACCTACAGTAGAGAGGTGTCTGCATCGGCTCATGCATTGCACCTGTTCTCAGCTATCTCTATATAGCGCACCACGACAGGAAGTTAAAAGATTCAATAGACTCCTCCAAATTTATAAGAGTGTTCCGGTACGTCGATGATTATTTAATCGTTCTAGCTTCCGACGATCGCAACTTTACCAGCATGGTTGCCGGCGTCCTCGGTAGTTTTAAAATCTGTATGAGTCCTTTGGAAATCACTCATGAACTTCCAAACGAGCGCTCTTTGAGATTCCTGGATATTCGACTCTTCATGTTACCTTACCATTTATGCTGGTCCTATCAGCCCCAAGGAAACAAACCGCTATTACCATACTGGCTGCCGTGATTTATCTATTTTACTCTCTAATGTCAGGAGTATTATTAATAAACGTGATGCTTTGTCATCTGTACTTGACGACTGCTCGGCGGACGTTGTTGCTGACAGTAACGTGGCTTTCTGCAAAAATAGAAGATTCTGAAATCTTTCAGTGTGAAAGAAATTACGCTATTTACCGATCTGACCGCGATGTTAAAACAGGTGGCGGTGTGCTTATAACTGTAGCGACTGATGTAATTTCTAGTATTGTTATGCTCAACACCCCTTTCGAGTTTCTTTGCGTTTGTGTTCAATTAAGCCGGCACAAAATACTTTTTTGCGCATGCTACCGATCACTGAGCGGAACATCGACTTTTTAAAATCAGCAACTTGACATTCTAAATTGCTTAGTTTTAAGGTACCCATCAACTCCTCTATTTGCAAAGCGCGACTTTAATTTCCCTGAAATCAATTTGTATGATTCCCGTCCAACTCTCACTATAATGTCAGCAGAGTCTGCGTCTTTTATAAACGTTTGTTTGGACTACAATTTTGAGCAGCTTGTTACTCAGCCTAATAGGACTGGTCCCACTTGTGCTAATACACTTAACCTAGTCCTTACAACAACGCCAGATTTCCTGGCTTGAGTGACCACTGTTTTATTAACATCAGTATAACCGGGCACGTTGCTCGACAAGTGTCTGGTGCGAAGACAATTATAGATTACAAAGGTGAGATTATATTTCAGTAAACAAAGAGCTTGAATTATTTCTTGAAAGCTATTTGCCTGGCTTTTTTTATCGCTCTGTCGAACACAATTGGGATTTATTCAAAAACAAAGTCGTGTCTTTGATACGTGGATATATACCACTTTGTATAATTTCAGGCAAAGAGCGTTCCCCCTGGTTTACTACCATTCTTAAAAGACTACAAGAAAAAAAAAAGGTTGTTTCGTCAACCAAAAATCGCGAACAATGCCGCTCGATGGTCCGCCTACCGGGACACGCTATCTGCTTACCGTATCTTTATCAAAGAGGCCAAGCGCGTCTTCCTTAACAATACGCTCCCATCAATCTTATCTTGTAACCCCTTTTAGTTTTGGAAGATCATAAAACCTACTAAGAAAGCACGATATCGCTTGTTTCTGATGGCCAAGTTATGCGCAGCGAGGAACGTTGTAACGTGTTAAACAATGTTTTTGCTGGGTTATTTTCAGTTTCATCATCTAGTAGTATAGCGCATCTGTGCCATCGTGATATTTTTCTAATGGATCCTATTGTCTTTGATTTTGTGGGAATAGCGAACCTTATTCGGAAGTTGAAACTTGCATACTCTTGTGGTGTAAACGAAATTAGCTCAAAGCTTTTTTTTGTTTTGTTTCAAACACAGAAGTACACTCGTCCATAATTTTATCTAATATCTTCACGCAATCTATTGAGTGTTCGACTTACCGCGCGACTGGAAGGTGGCGAAGGTGGTCCCTCTTGTCAAGTCCGGCAGTGCACAGTCCGCTCTTAATTACAGACCGATTTCGGTAACAAGTATTCCATGTAAACTTTTGGAACATGTAATTTATTCAAATATCGTGTCATGTCTAGAGTCTAATTCATTTTTAGCCCCTCCCAGCAGGGTTTTCGTAGGCACTACTCCTGTGAAACGCAACTGCTCTCTTTTACAAATAACGTAATATCGGGCTTGGATCGTGGTCAGTTTTTCGACTGCACCCATCGAGATTTTTGAAAAGCATTCGACAAAGTTCCACACCACTTGCCCCTTCTCAAAATTACAACCTTAAATATTGACCCTAATATCTTAAAATTAATAAATTTGTTTTTGTCTAATCGCACGCAATTTGTAATTGTGAATGATTGTATTTTATCTCCTTCTTTGGTGAAATCCGGTGTTCCTCAAGGTTTCGTTTTAGGCCCTTTGCTCTTCCTAATATATATTAATGACCTTCCTAACGGTATTCAGTCCTCTATGAAGTTATTCGCTGACGACTGCTTTCTTTGCCACCAAAGAACTGACCTATCCGATCAATCTATTCTGAAATCTGACCTCGACCACATCTTTACCTGGTGTAATGAATGGCTGATGTCCCTTAACACTAACAAATGTAAAAGCATGACATTCTCACGCCGCCCTAACCCCTCTCTATCATGTGATTACAAGATTAACGATATTTCTTTTGAGCACGTCATTTCTTACAAATACCTTTGACTTCACATAACTAATGATGGCAAACCCACGTTAACTACGTTATTAATAATCCTAATTGCGTCCTCGGCTACTTACGTCGAAATTTTGCTCAAGCCCCTTTTTTCTTTTTAAGCTTCTTCTTTACCGTACACTCATCCACCCAAAACTCGAATATGCTTCTGCGATATGGGATCCAGCACACCGTTATCTTATAGACGCCATTGAATCTGTTCAAAATCAATCAGCCCGTTTTATTAACTCTAATTATTACCGCCTTGCTAGCGTGTCACTAATAAAGTCTAATGCTGGTATTCCTGAACTAATGTTTCGAAGAAAAATTGCGCGTCTTTCTCTTTTTCATAAAATATTTTTTATACCCCCATGCTCAAACAGGAACTCTTTTTACAGCCTTCGTACCTTTCATCCCGGCTAGATCACCAGTACAAAGTTGCCATACCTCATTGCAGCACTAACATATTTTTTTTTCTTGCCAAAAACTTTTTTAGAGTAGAAACACCTTCCCCCACACATCGCCACGATTGAAGATGTTTCTGCTTTTAAGGCAGCCATAATTGATTGCTTTTATAACTCTGCAATTAGTTGCTTTGTTGATTTATACTTTTTCATTTGTTTTGCTGTTGTTTCTATTTTTGTACTATGAAATGATCATTTGTACTTTGTAAACCCATTGTACCCACCCCTTCTGTAACGCCCGATGGGCCCTGAGGGTAATGAAATAAATAAACAAATAAATATTTATTTATTTGATAGCAGCCACTAAACAATTTGGTGGCTGAGACCGTTGAGCAAGGACTTTCATTCCAATTTTATAATCAGTGTTGGCGAGGCTAATAAGAAGATACGAATTTACACACCCTAGTTTGATCGGGACATTACGCTTAGGGATCAAGACAGTGTGCATGCGCAAACACGGGGTGGTAAACATTTTTGCTTATACGCTTCACGAAACACATCCAGCAAAATAGGAGCAAGAGCATGCTTAAACGTTTTATATAAAAAAATGCCTTCAAACTGTCAAGGCTAGGCAATTTTCAAGGTTTCAAGTCGTATATCACTCTCATTATCACCGAAAAGGTTATCGGCGCCTCCGAAAAATATTTTTTTTCACTATTTACCATCGGCAGTAACGATAAAAACTCACTTTAAAACACGGGGTATGTACGGCCTGACAATTAAATCACTTCTCGCAACGTATGATGGATGCACTTTCCATAAAATGTCCCTCTTGCGAAACCACACCTTGGTGTTTTATATATATTATATCATTACTGAGTGCGTATATCTATTTCGCCGCAATCATCACTCTATGTCGGCGCTTCCCCCACCAAAAACGTTTCCGACCGCGTTCGTATAGCAGCCCCTCATAAATGCTCTTGATCTTGTACCTCGAGTTGAGCATTTATATTGTTGATGTCTTCCATAAATTCGCCAGGTGACCGGTGCTCCTCAACTAAAAATTTATTTAAGTTATCGCTTAGCACAATATTGCTTTTTTCATAGTGCTTAAGCTAACACGTCTTCTCAATTGCGCTTAACTTAACCTCTTGTTTAAAGGTCTCCCAGTGCTCAATGACACTTTCCCCGTTTTCGGGAACTTCCTGCCATTTTGCCGTTACTTACTCCAAAGCGACTCATCTCGCAGGAGCTTCGCAGTGAGCTTCCACAAGTCCCACGAGAAATTGGGCCCACTTTTTTCCCACTTGAAACCAAACCAGACAGTTGTCACTAAAAGAAACTTAATTGACCGAGTTACTGTGTACCAGGGCAATCAGATTCGACGAAACATAGGCCCCATCCAGCCCAACATGGCTGGCGCCTTGAAATTGAGTGTACTTCACGCCGTCTGCACGTGACACTCAACTAGCAGCATGCTCTAAGTCGTGGTCTTCAATTACCTTATTTAAAGCGCCAAGACTTCGATCACTCTTGCGCGTCCTATTGGACCGATCCTCCCTTCTACATACACAATTTAAACAGCCCGAAATATTAATAATTCAATAACGCTGACATATTTGATTAGTGTTAAAAAAATATCCGGCGTTCATCCGCTTTGTTGGGCACATATACACACATTACACGCCATTAAAGGGCAATTCATCAAAATCGCACATAATGAACCTGCCAGATGGGCATTTCGTTTGTAGTGCCTTTGTACAAGCAATCCTGCTCATCACCTCGCGTGTCAGTTTACCACCGCCAGACTCCCGTTTCAATATACAGACGGGTGTAAGAGGAGACTCTCAAGTTCGTTCCCACACCGGTCTTTGTAAACAAATAAAAGGGTTGGGAGGATTGAGAAACCGGTACAGTGTTGTTACTGTTAACGAGGAAAGGGCTTGTATTTTGTATTCAACAGTAATTGTTTCCATGTATATTTGATTTAACATAATCCTCCCACTGTGCTCGCTGCTCACAGATATATTATGTCTTGGACAACTTTCTTGCCCTTTCTTTAAATCGGCAATGCCTTAGCTTTCTGTGCTACAATAGGGTCTGTTTTGCTAATTTGGCCACATCTGGCGCTCCGTAAATCAAGAACTACAAAATTATTGCATGATATCCTTAAAGGTCCTGACAACGCACCTTATGAACCTTGATTTAAGAAAACTAAAACAAAATTAATAGACTTTTTCTTTTTTCTAAAATATTGGACATTTGTAACTTGCCTAAATTTGAGTAACTTTTTCGAGAAAGGATGTTTGTTTTTAATTTGAATAACAACGTGTAGGAATGTTAAGCACATGCATCCTAATCGCATCTTAAAAAAATCAGGTGTACAGAATTGTTACATACGAGGTTACATAGCTCTGTATTTAGACAATTTTGCAGAATTTGTCATGTTTGCAACTTTTATTACACAGCCACACTTGTAAACTAATCCCAATAGTTGACTATATGCACAGTCTCTGCACGAAATATGTATCAAGCCCATAGCGAAAACAGTTTGTTTCATAGCTTTCCAGAATGTCAACTTCGGTCAAGTCGCACAAAACGCACGTGATCGACCGCGACTTTGATATTTTGTTCCGGAAGGTAAATTCTGTTTTTTACGAAGAAAGTTCAGAAACAAAATTATTGGGTATGTAAACTGCAAAACACGTTTTTTTTCTCAAGAAATTTAAAAAATATCTACCGGCGATGGTTGTTGCAATTTATCTGAAATGGCTCTGAAATAATTTACAAACAAACGAAGAAATTAAGACCGAAAACGCCAAAGTTAAGAACCTAAAATAAACAAAACTGCTGCTAGTCAACTCAAATAAAATAAAAACAGTAGAAATGCGCTCCCGTTGGCAGTTCTCAACACATTAGGCGCACCGTAAATAAACTATCGTGAAATTAAGCTTTTACTTGCGGCTTAGCTATTAGTCAACTGAGGATTAGTACCAACCATTATAGATGGTGTTTAGTGGCTTGCCGGTAGTTAGACCCACGTGCATGAAGATGACGTAGTCGCACAAACCGTCTCGGAGGTGCACCTGAGGCGCCTCATTGTCCCAGCCAGACTTTCTGCGCAAAGTCTGGACCCAGGAGGCAGGCCAGTGGGGTGGTCGCTGTAAGGAACGGTACAAAATAGTTGCAGGTTAACAACCAGTTCAGGGGGAATGTTTCGGTGCATGTCGAGTTTTAATCTATTGATTTTCGACTGCTTTCCGGCGTTCGTTGTAGCCGCTTTTAGGTAAAACCTATTCTTCATTTCACATAAAATCGGACATCAGCAAACGGCATGCCATCCGATGGAGTAAGTCTAGCAACAACAAACGTGAATCGCCATTGCGGTCGTCTTTGTGCGTTTGCAACCGCCTGCTAACACAAATATCGCAGGATTATGCCGTATTCACTTGCCTGATTTATGGCTCCGGGACAAAGCGCCGGCATACGCATCCCTAGGTTGCCGGTTCGATACCCGGACGAGGTGATCGCATTCTGACGTGGGCGTTATTGTGCACAAGGTGCCATGTAACCGAGCAATCGGTTGCACGTCCAAATATTTCTAAGGAGTGGATGGTAATCCTGAGTACTTCGCTACGGCGTACCAAAAAGATGCCCGTCGTCGGTTCCGTACGCAAAACCCCAATATTGATTTGGTGATAAGGAACACAAAGACGTATGAGGAAATACGTTTAGCGCAGCTCGATTTTTTTCTCTCAGGTCGTAGCGTATTCTGATTTCGGATTTAAAGCGATACGGTGTATACAGACGGATATGTATTTTGTTTATGCGGTGACTACTTTCGTCCAGATCACACGGGCGACCGCGAGTATGTGCACTTATCTGAAAATGCGCTTGAACGCCTAGACCTTTCGCAGAACGATAGTGCCGATTTCTATGCAATTTTTAAGTGAGAGATAAAATTAATAAAACTAAATTGTCTTTCTACACTCACAATCTGGAGCCGGCAAATGTCACGGCTATAGACGGCCAATTTAAGGTTTGAGGGACAACGTCGCAAAAATAGCCGGCCAACCGGAATAGCCATGTACTCCGTCATGGCGGCAGGTGCCTTTTTTGCTTTCCCATGTCACGGATGAACGCAGGGCCTGCCTATAACGGCCGGTTAGGCGGCCCGTTCATTCTAGCGGCCCGTTATTGAAGGGCCGGCTAAGAACAGAACGACTACCTCCCAGTGGCTTCTCTTCTTCTTCTTTTGATTTTTTGACTCCAAGGTGGCGCGTCTGCGCCGGTCACCTTCTTTCTTTGTCTTTGTTTGGGCTTGCCACTAGGCGCAGGCGTTAGAACTTGACGTCAGTCCTTCGGAATGACGTAATCGACCGCTGTGGATGTCGGTAAGCGAGGGTAAAATCAGAACGGGCTAGTTAATAAACTAAGTATAAACCGAGAAGAAACATAATTGCTAACTTCCTTTGGGCTAGTATATTTAGATGTTTGAAGCCTCTAATTAACATGGGCTGAAAAAATTGGAGTGTTTGCATATTTGAGAACGTTATGCTGGCCAGCCGTTCAAAGGATCAGCAACCGCGTTAGGACACTTTTGATATTGCCGTTAGTTTACCAGGCTCGGAGGCAAGGTAAACTATATTGATACAATATTTCTTGTACGAATACGGGGTGAATCAAGAGACATGTTTTAATTAACTTATTAAATAATAAAATTAGCCTATCGTTAGAATCTGAAATTTACTGGGCATTGCAGAAGACCATTAAGTCAATCAACTGTAGAAGAAATTGAATCACATATGAAGCGTAGTGATATGCAGAAGTTGTGATACAAGCGCAAGGAGGGCGGAGAGAAAATGCTGATGATAAGAATCGGGAGAAAGATCGCATACGGACGTATTTTGGCGATGCTCGCGCTCCCAATATTTAAAATATTGACTGTCTTAGTGTTTTTCGATAATTTCCAGCAAGTTTTTAATTAAAATTATTATATGCTTATTTTACTGATTAGAACGTTGATCAAAATATATGTTAACAAGACGCCTGATTGCACTAGATTATTTTTCGAAGTGGCCGCCAAGTCGCTAATTGCAAGCTTAAAAAGTTTGTTCTTAATATTCTGAACCTTATACACCTTGTTTCACGAGGCACAGTCTACATTTTTTTGTAAAACTGTCCATCGAACAAACTATTGGCAAACGGGTGAATAACGGTTTTTCTGCCTCAGATTTCTCGTGAGTTTACTTTCCCTTTCCAGTTTGTTTACAAAAGTATTACCTTGCCTACATTGTATTTCTAGGGTCATGTACTCCACTCACACGGTGGATGCCTGAAACACAAAATATATAGAATATTTCTTTTATGACGCACTAAGCTCCAAACTCAACCTGGGACATCTCATAAAATAAAAAATGATTAAACAAAAGATAGATGTTTCGAGCCTCAAGCTTGAGCATCGTCTAAAAATAAATATTTAATTTAAAACTTGACTTAATTATCCTGTTATCATTCAGTGGCGCGCACCTGCCTGCCTGCATGAAAATACGCTTTCCCACTCAAGCGGTTCTTCTTTTATTTTGTACTTAGCACAATCCCCTAAAATTTTATCAGCGACGGTAGCCATATAGAAACCATAAAGTGCTCAGGCGCAATTAATTTCACTCTGGGTTCCAGTGTCTTCGGCGATATTCAGCGAGTTGAAGCGAAAAACCTAGAGCAACTATACCGGCTCTGCTTCTACTTTAGAAAATACTCTAGAAATGCCGTCATTGAAGCGACTCATGTCGAAACGGGTTTACTGCGTCCCTTGCCAATGGACCTTTTCCGAGAAGCGCTGTGCGCACGCGCGAGCGCCCTATGCCAAGCGGTGGAGGTCGGCACGAAAAATCGAGGAAATTTGGAAGGAGGCTGTGGATCACCGAGTAGAACACGTAATTACAGCATATATATAATTGTGTTACACAAAAAAAATGATCATGGACTGAAAGAAAAACACGACGTTTGGGTGGACGCCAAGGATGTCCCTCTATAAGGTCGCGCTGGGCACCGCGCCGCAGCTCAGAGAGCAAAGAAACTGGTAGCGTAGCTCACATTATCAATTGGTAGCGCAGGTAGGTCACTTCCTCAATTTTTAGTTCGTGCAGCCACCGCCTGGTGCCGTCAGCATGTGCAACTTCAACTTCACTACGATTAAGCCGACGTACGGTACGTCGGCTTAATCGTAGTGAAGTTAGCTAAAGGATTTTCGAGAACCCACAAATATTACATTTTCAGGTACCGCGTCGGTCTATTTTAGACACCTTACATGCGCACGGGTGCGCACACGCCGACGCGCGTACACACACACACACGTACACACACGCACCCAAAAGAGCACGCGAGCGCACGCACATATAGCGACACGTATATTCCGCTCGCGCGCACCCGTACAAAGCCAGAGGGGACGCGTGCATTCGCGCACCGTCAGTAGCCTTATCTGACAGAGAACTCCAATACCTCAATTTGTTTTCTTAAAACGCTACAATTTTTCTATTTTCCTTGTGCTTTAGATTTTAATGCGAATAGCATTCTTTGGATACTTCACGCACTTTTCGTCTATGTATCTATCTATCTATCTATCTATCTATCTGGCTATCTAACCTCTTACGCCGCGGGTCGATAAATAAACAAAAAAGACCGGCGCCGGCTGGGATTCGAACCGTTGACCCTTTGATCAGCAGGCAGACGCGCTAACCACAGAGCTATGAAGGCAGTCATTCAACGCACTCTAAACAGTTGTTTATATCTTTACACATGGACGCGTGTACGCTGTCATAGCACGAGTGCGCTCATTCCGCTCTACGTGAGGCTTAGCACTGCCTCTAGCTCACCCTCTCCCGCGCTCGGGAGAGGGTGATGTAGCGGCCGTGCTCAGCCCTCACGAGAGCGGAATGAGCCCTCGTGCATGGAACGCGCGCGCACCGGTAGCTGTGACAGCGCTGTAAAGCGCGTCCTATGGTAAAGATATAAACAACCGTTTAGAGTACCGTTGGTTGAGACTAGCTGAGACGCCAGAAAGTCTGGTCGGTACCATTTTGAGTGTTTGTGCGTATGGCGCGTGCTTTGCTCGCCTTTCCTAAGTGACACAAACGCACGTGCTGGGCTGCGGAGATCGTGCGCAGGGCTGTGAAAGTGTCAACAAATTTAGAATCGCCTCAAGAGGGCTGGCGTATCTAGAGTGTGCCGGCCACCTGACGAACGCGCATAACTCCGCACCGTTTGATGCTATTCGCATTAACGTAGATAATCATTCCCAAAGGATGGGTTCTGCTGATTTTTCGTCTATGTATCTATCTATCTATCTATCTATCTGGCTATCTAACCTCTTACGCCGCGGGTCGGTAAATAAATAAAAAGACCGGCGCCGGCGGGATTCGAACCGTTGACCCTTTGATCAGCAGGCAGACGCGCTAACCACAGAGCTAGTGAAGGCAGTCATTCCAGGCGCTATAAACACCTGTTTATATCTTTACCATCATGCGGTTCCATGCACGAGGGCTCATTCCGCTCTCGTGAGGCTTAGCACTGCCCCAGCTCACCCTCTCCCGCGCTCGGGAGAGGGTGATGTAGCGGCCGGGCTCACCCTCACGAGAGCGGAATGAGCCCCGTGCATGGAACGCGCGCGCATAGCATGTGACAGCGCTGTAAGGCGCGTCCTATGGTAAAGATATAAACAACCGTTTAGAGTACCGTTGGTTGAGACTACCTGAGACGCCAGAAAGTCTGGTCGGTACCATTTTGAGTGTTTGTGCGTATGGCGCGTGCTTTGCCTCGCCTTCCTAGAGCTGACACAAACGCACGTGCTGGGCTGCGGAGATCGTGCGCAGGGCTGTGAAAGTGTCAACAAATTTAGAATCACCTCAAGAGTGGGCTGGCGTATCTAGAGTGTGCCGGCCACCTGACGAACGCGCATAACCTGCACCGTTTGATGCTATTCGCATTAACGTAGATAATCATTCCCAAAGGATGGGTTCTGTGATTTTTTCTTTAAACTTTTTTTTCTTTTTTTTAGATATTTATCCTAATTGTTTTTCTTATTTTTTCGCTAGTCTCATTTCCCGTCCAATTTTCTTTATCGCTTCTCATAAAATGTAAGTATGTAAAATTATTTTTTCTTATTTTCTTTTTGCTTTGACAGCAACGTTTCTCTTCATCTTCTACCAATAAAAGATCTCCAGGTTCGTTTTCCTATTTCACATTAAAAACGCCAGTTGATAGTAGCGCTTTGTCCTGTCCCGTCCTGTTCTTCTACTTGTCCGAGTCTTTTGCGCTCTTGTTTTCTATAATTTTTAGGCTCTAACGAAGGATAGCAATATTGTATGTCCATATTGTAAAGTTGTGCAGTATATATAGCAGTCTCGCAATGATATGCGGCAGCCTAATAAAAGGTTAGAGCACGCATGACTGATAATGCAGAGAGTTGTAAAATTAGGCCCCAAAACAAGCGCACCTAAGACCGAATATAACTTTAGCCTCCCGAGACAGTATTCTGCCAAGTTTCGAGCTCGTGCAAGCCAATGCCCAAATGTGATTAAAATTAGAACTATATCGTCTGTTCTTCGCTCTATTTATGTGGAATTAAAAACATCATTACACGCATCTCAATTAGGGAAATACAACATATGAGAAATACCAACCAAGTACTAAATAGTTAGGAGTCCGACGTTTCTAAATCGATTTGGTTTTTTCATCGAAGGTGACTGTCTTCACGTGGATAGCAGCAGCTTCTTTCCATATATGATGTGTCGTTTACTTCACTCACTTTTTCTTCTTCAAGTGTTCTAGTCCGTTGACATACGCCGAAGCTTAAGTACATGTCGACTATTTAGCCCTACCTATTGAAACATCAGGCTTTTAACTGTTTATGGCTTGGTTGGCGAAGGACTGTGTTTCCCAAATGTTTAACCCAACCAGACGGAGTTCTGTCAAATGTGTCTACGCTGAAAACATGCATTTTTATGTATTTATGTTTGCAGCAATGCATACTGCAATTTTTGCAGTACGTGATCTTTCCGAATGATAAAATCTAGTATCTCTCTTTCTGCACATATCGTGTATTTGCCTTCAGATCTATATTGTGAGCACACAGTTTTTTTTCGGCATACCCCGCGACCCGGTGTTTCACACTGCCAAACAGCGAACAAATAGAAAAAAACACGTTTCCGCAGACTCAAGAGGTGGTGTATTTTTCAGTATCGTCCTCCCGTGTCGGTCTCAACCGGTTATGTGAGCTTCGTAACAGTCAAATTTATTGATGACAATAAAAATATATGTATATTATTACTGCCTGAAGACTTCACATAATAAATAAAGGGCGATCACCCTCAATATATACATCATAAGTAAATGCACTCCCAACGTATCTGAAATATGCTCCGCAAATCTTTTCCGGCGTTTTTATACTCTATCGGCACGACTATAAGTAGGCATTTAGAAAGTGGAGACACATAAGGAACGGTACAGAGAGGACATTCTTTCAACTTCAACAACATTTAATTTTTGCCTACGAGCCCAAAGCCCGCCCACGCCGTGTGAGTGCGGGAAAGGGAAATGTTGGGGGAAGTAGAGGAAGTGGAGGAAGTGAGAAGGTTGCCAAACGAGGAAGGGAGAAGAGGGAAGGGCCCGACTGGATGGGAGGGATAACGGAATGAAAGGAAAGGCCGCTTCTGCCGGTGACCTTGTCGCCTCGTCTAATCTGTCAGCGTTCGGCTTCCACTGTGGGCCTCAGAAAGATAATCTCCTTTCTTGAGAGCGAAATGGAAGAGGTGCTTATGGTTTGCGGGCTTGTCGCCATCCGATAGGCCTAAATTTTTTCTTTCCCGACCTCCGCTTCCTTACTCGTTTGGCAACCACCTAACTTCCTCCACTTCCTCTCCTTCCCCCAAAATCTCCCTTTCCCGCACTCCCACGGAGCGGGCGGGCTTTGGGCTTGAAGGCGAAAATTAAATGTTGTTGAAGTTTAAAGATTGTCCTGTCTGTATCGTTCCTATTGTGTCTCAACTTTCTAAATGTTTAAAAAGCACCAACACTCTCAAATAGCACAACTATAAGAAGGGTTCTGCTTTTTTCGGAGTTTAATATATTTCTCGAAAAGGCGGGTAATTTTTTTCCGGGTTTATTTTTTTCTACAGATTCGGTGTTTTTGTGTAAATTGGTTATTAGTCACACAAATCACACAAAAAGCACCGAATCTGTAGGAGAAATTAAACCCCGAAAACAAAATTTCCCCCATTTCGAGAAAAAAAAAAACTCGGAAAACGCAGAACTTTATGTATAAGTGATTTGGGAGAACCATAAAAGAATATTTTGAAGGTGATATAAATAACATGTGTTCGTGACGTATATTAAACTTCTAAAACATATAGAAGTCGGTAACCTCTTTTATGTGACCAATAATAACTTTATGTGTCTGTGGGCTGGACGAAAACAAACAACAGTGATGCGTGGCGGAACTATGACGATTGGGCACGCAGACCGTCAGAAAGTGACCAATTAAGTAGCTGCAATGTCGAGTAGAGTATGAAATACCACTTTGTTGCACATAGCAAAATAAAAAACTAAAAAGGAAGATGCTTATTTTCAGATCGAATGGACCGGAATATTGTCAAGAACAAACCTCAAACGCCAAGCTATGTCGAAAATGTTCACTTCGGTACGCGCTGTACTAGGCCAGATCGATTTGAGTACGAAGGGCACTCTTTCCTGCATAATTATTCGCCTAGATCACGGCGCTAAGTATAAACAATATTGCTCAAGAAAGCAAGCGTTGTGATTGCCGCTCAGCGTTTCTATTAAAGGTAAACTGAAGGGTATGTCCTAACTTTCCTGACAATATGAAAATAATATTGCTTTTGAGCTCAGTTGCGTCGCCATCACATAGAATTTGAAGCGTGTTTTGTAAACTAGATTTATGGATATATACGGCGAGGACGTGCCCATTTCATGATTTTATGCACTGCAGTTAATTCCTAAGTAGAGGTACCATGCGAACTTTATGAAAGGGAACGAGGAAGCGCTTGCCAGATAGCATCGACACCTGCTAATGGTGGTACGCTGTGACGGCTTATGAAACCAGGGTCAGGAGAGCGGTGCAGAGACTGGACTGCACCATTCCCTCCAGCTTGGTTCCAAGGCCCGCCGCCGCATACCGCCACTAGCGGGTTCCGAGGCTCTTTGCCACGCGCTGTCTTGTTCAATTTCATAGAGTTTCGATATTTAAAAAGTTCTCACAAGTGAAATGAATAAGTTAAAGGGATACTTCAACGAAATTTGAAATATTCCCGTCGTGTTCAGAAATAGGTTGAATATGATCCACAATATCCGTAAATGGCAATCGCACGTTTGTATTTTTGATCCTGGTGGCTTTATTTTTCTTATAAACGGCCCACTCTGGCAAGCGCTCGGAGAAGGCCCAGCTTAGAGCACGTGACATCCAACGCAATCGTGACGTAGCTCGTCTAGGGACGAGCAAAGCTACGGCGAGGCTGACGTCGAGAGGATGGCCTAGTCGTTCCAGCCACCGATGCGGCTGCTTTTGTACGAATTTTGAGTGACGGGTTAATCTTCTATATTATTGTAGGGGACAATAGCGACTTCTGCGACACACAAAAGGGATTCTCGGTGAAGAGGGGAGTTCCTCCTTTCCTCTTCTCTGTCGTGGCCGGAGGCGAGACACTCACCGTCACTAGCTGTCAAGGTTCCTAGACGGGCATTACAAACGAGGCGTTAGCGACATCATCCAGGTGCTCTTTGCTAATCGTTTATTCGTTTTAAAATTCCTTTTCGAGACTTTTTTAACAAGATATTGGTATGTTCCATGTGATACTGCTCCTTTGAACACGTATAGACCAAAAAATGAGCTCCGAAATTTCGTTGTAGTATCCCTTTAAAAGAAAGAAACTCTTATAGAACGGCTAAACAATAATACCCACTACAAACAGCTTCATTAAAGCAAATTGGATGAAAGAGCCCACTGTCAAAATACATGCAAATAAACAAACGATTTAAATAGGTTCCTTGCATTAGGTGAGGATACAAATTCACTTTTATAGCCAGCAAATTCTTACTCAAACTAATTTATGTGTGATTACATTTAAATAACCTATGTGCTACCCGCTAAGAAATATCTTTGATAGGTCACTCATACGACATAGCAAAGTGATCGCAATGCTCAACGTAAAACGAGCCAGGAAAATGGTTGCTTGCTTATAGGAAGCTCAAATTTTGACCAAAGGTCCGTTTCTAGGGCGCATTTTGTGTTGTGGAATCTTATGGATTGTTCCGTTTCTGTTGAAACAAGAACATCACCATTTAAAATTACAACTGGTTTGAAGGAGACAACCAGGCTACAGGGAAAAGAGTATTTGTTCTGCTCTCGGGAAATGAAGCCACCAGCCATTGAACTGTGCCACCTCTCGACAGCAGAAGCGAACAGGGTTCTCGCCGTGGCCCTGTCATCTGCGACAGTGGCAGTCGCTGACATGTTAAATAATGTTGTATTAGTTTCTTACAGAAATGAAGCTCTACTTGAAATTTCGAAAGTGAAAATCCACCACTAAAATAATCTTTTGGCGAAAATTAGAGCTGATTAGATGGAAGTACAGACTTCTTCGGTTGGTTTTACATCGAACCTCGAGATAAATAAGACACCAGGTGGGCAGACAGATTCAACCTTCATGGTGGTTCAGTACCTTTACTTGTTTTGTTTAAACAAATTCAAGTTGTCATCAACACCATAATTTCAAGCCATAGGTAGTGTGTCTAAAGATACGTTCTTCACTTTTTATTAAACAAATTACAAATATTAAAACTGTCGTGCCTTTCTTTTTGTTTATTTTAAGATATCAAAATGCCTTAGTCACAACAGCACCACCGCTTGCGGATAGAAACAACACGCCTCAGAATGAGACAAGCAACACGACTCGTGGCATGAGGCTACTGGAGCCCACGACACATTTGACATAGTGAATGATTTTGCAAGTGCAATATGTCCATAGCACGTCAAGTAGCTTCAAGTGCTTCAAGTGGAAGCCACTGCTGTGACTCCATCAGCACTTCGGCAAGTGTACTGGTAGACCAGCATTTTTGTGCCAGATGTAGATACTTTTAAGTGAGCACCTGAGAGGAGCTCATTGGAGAGAGAAGAACCATGGTTTGTGTGACCGCATGTGATGCAGAATTCACACATATCAGACCATATAACAAACACTACCGTCTCTGTCAAAAAGGTAAAGACACTGATTTTGAGAGGTTTTTATGAAAGCTACATCTACGAAGACTCCGTTGAAGATGCTGAAATTGAATCAGGAAACGGTGACCAGAATCACCCACCCAAGGAGGTAGAAATTCTCAGCGACATATGCCAGAAGTTGGAAGGTCAAAATAGATGTGACAAACGGATGCGATTGACAGAGTTGTTGAAACTGTTGAGCGGATGTTTTCAGGTGCAGGTCTCCAGAATGATGTGAAAAGCATAAAAATGGCAAGTTACGAGAATGATCACTACCGGAAAACGGGCGTATATCTCCCAGCAGTTAATACTATGCTCCCAAATTAAGATATAGCATACACAGTAAAGCTACAAGAATCGCTTGCAAATGTACTGAGAACACACGAAATAGTTCATCACATGAGAAGCCTGCCATCTTTCCTTGGAGATTCAGTTTAATCTAGTTTCGTTGACGGGTCAAGAGCTCCAGACGCACTTTATGTTTGAAGAACACAAAACCAACATACTTTTTATGAACCGTCTCCAGAGAAACTACCACGGCCGGCGACACTCAAGCCACTTGCCGATGACTGTTACAGTTTCTGGGAGCAGAAAGACCGCGGCACAGATTCCATCGGTATGTCGAATCCAGCCCGAGTCTAATATCATTGAACCGCGCATGATGATTTCACTGCTTGATTTTTCCTTTTGCCGCATTTTCGGATTCTGGGGCCGCTATCTGGATTATGGGGGACTTGGTTTTCGAACTCTGCAAAAGCAAAAAAGATAAGCCTCCGGGAATGCAGAAACACGTTTGCAGCCAACTTCTCGTAGAGCGATAATATCTGGAGGAGCCGCAAGGCTGCGGGCACTGTTTAGTGTAAAGAAGCGGCATCAGCGATTCCCTTATATGCCATGACTTGTGGTACCCGTGATCTTCGGCCGAGATTTTATTACGGGCGAAAGCATGACACACTACTTTTCTGGTGGCAAATACCGGCTGGGACAACAACCGAGCGACTCTGTTTACCAGTCGGGAGGACTGTATACGTAAACCCACCCACCGCAGCCCACTTCGCTATGGTGCCGGACATCCTGCCTGCCGGCATTCGAGAATCGTTGTGAAAGTGCCCGCAAGCAGCCAGCAGAATCACATACTGGAAGCCGTGATGCAGTCTTTCTCACCGATGTTTACGGAAACGCCTGGAAAGAATGACACTCTGCTGCAACCGCATTGAAGCCGGTGACGCGCGCCTCGGAGGGCAACCTCGACCTATCAGCATCCACAAAAAGGCACTTCTAGATGCGGCGCTCGAAGAGATGATCGACACCGGTTCCGTACGTGAGTCTCAGAGCCCCGGGGTGTTTCCCGTTGTTTTCGCTCCGAGAAAAAGAACGGGAACAGCCAAACTATGTGTGAATTACAGGAGGCTTTTAACGATCATGTCCTTACGAGACAGCTATGCTTTCCCTACACTTAAAAGGTGTAACGGGTACACCCATAGGGAGCAAGCGCTTGTCACACATACTACACCCTTCGTGGGAACATTTGTACACCCCAAAGGTGCACATGTAAACCTTTTTCTCCACAGATCTCACTCGAAGGGAACACAGCTGCACCCTATATCAATTGTGTATGGCTACACCTCTTTCTACACCTAATGAAATGAAAGGCAACATAGATGCACCCTCATCTCGAAGGTGTACCATTGCACAGCTTTATAAACCCGCCTCTGCCCAAAGGGAACACAGATGCACCCCGATCAAAAGTGTACCACTGCCCCCCTCTTCTGCACCTACTGCCCTCAAAGGGAACACAAGAGCACCCCTTTCAATGGTGTACTGTTACACACTTTCTACACCTACTGAATTCAAAGCGAACACAGATGCACCCGATTCAGAGTTGCACACGTCACACCACTTTATGCACCCGCTTCATAGCTAACTTTATACACGCTATTTAAGACATTAAGGAAACCATTAAAAAGTATGTACACCGGTGATCCTAAAAGACAGGTAAAATGACACACGGGATTGTTTTCAAAACTCCTAGAAGTTTATTAGACAGCTTATTTTGTAAACAAGTACAAACTTGCAAGCAATCCGTGATACGTGAAAAGGTACAAAGAAGCTGTTACACAACTGAGAAGATTACTAAGCAATCAAGAACCGCGGTGCGTCTTAGGAGTGCCTATTCTCCCAGCAGCCGGCAGAATTATTTCCACGAAATTCCACCGGCAGTCGCCATTCATTCATCGAACGACATTTCATAGACACGCGATGTTTCATATGAAAGTTCAAATAAGCTTCCCTATATTAGCTTCTATTTTTGCTTGTAATGAGCCTCTCAGAATGTATTCGCGAAGTAACGTGTATGGGTGGGACAGGTGGGTTAACATTTTGGTACTGAGTGGCCGCAGACTGTCGGCGCGAAGTGTCGTGAACGGGGTGGGTTGGGTCGGTGAGCACCGCGCCTCAGAGATACACTCATGACGAAATGTCCGTACAGCGTGCATTTCACGTAACGAGAGACGATGAAACGTTAGTGTCGACAAAACGTGTCTACAAATCGTGTATCAAGGAAAAGGTGTCCATGAAAGGTGTTTTCACAAAACGCGGGGAGAATAAGAAAGTCAGTATTCTACCTGGAGTTGTCATATGATTGTAGGCAGGTAATGGCAGGCGACTGCCGATAGAATTTTGGAAAAATTATTCTCCCGGTTGCTAGGGAATAGACACTGCCGAATTCTAGAGGTAATCCGGAACCAAATGGTCAATTGTTGCAAAGGAGTAGGTTGCAGTGCACTTACGATGAAAATACCAGACTTGAAATATGCAATCCGAGATATATGTCGACATGGGCACTACAGAACAACCACACAAGCACAGAAACCAAAAGAAAAGGATCTCTGAAGTTTCAACACGGTGAGGCAGAATCAGCAATTGGCCGAACCGAACTCTGAACGCTTCACATGAATTACTTATTTTTTTTAAGAAGTCGCTTGTTGTTAATATACGCGTAGGACTTTTTAAACACTGGAAGTCTTGGTACACTCGAATACGGTGTCGCTGACGAAATCTACGCCAACCGCGCTGGTCGCAGCAGAGCACACAAGAAACTATGCCGGGAAGCAAACATTCCGAAATTGGAAAGAGTAACTCTACGTCATCCGTGAAACTTTTACCACATTATCACGCTCCTGCCGTTCCCCGCGCCCAGACTGCAGATTTGAGGAATAAAAAAACTCCGGTTAATTTGTGCGGCAACTGCACACCTTTCTCCACCTTTCAGCTTAGGGAGAAAAAAAAAGAGAGCAGTAGAATAATAGCAACTCCTTCAAGGCCGAAAGCGGGACGCCCTCGCAATAGGTTATCTTCAGGGGCATCCGAACAATGAACACAACCAAAGGATTTGTCTTTTATATCCTCTTGAAACTTCGATCCAAAGCTAATAGTGCAGTGGATGCTATCCGTGGCCCTGGCCTTCAAGCACGTGCCGTGCTCTGCCTTATTTCTAGCTTGGATACTGTAGTCGTGATCCTACGGATATGCGATTGGACTAAAACAAGCATAGCATCTACTCTACTGTCAATAGCGAGTGAACATGACAGCTCCATACTTCCGAAGAAGCTGCTCAACCCAAAAGTGACCCTCAACGAGGGATCCAAGCACGAGCTGATCAGGGTGCGTGGCTTGCGTGGTGGTGCATTGATACACATAGAATGTTTTTAAGGCAGAGGAGGATGCTCATTTCTCGGTGAACAAGTACACTGGCTGGTTAACTGAGGGTGCATCGTTTAGGAAAAGTGTGCATGTGCGCCTGATGCACCCGAGTACAGCCTTTCTTTCTTATAGTGCAGCATTTCCTCTGTGATGTACGCAATCGGTAACGCGACCGGCTTACGACGGTTGATTGCAGTCGTGTTTTTCTTTCAGGTCACGGTTGTAGGGTTCTCGTCCGATTCCCCGGGCCCCTGTCTCCGGATGAACGTGACACAGCAAACGCATAGCTCTCGGCAGAACGGGTTTATTCCACTCACATTCTGCTGGGGGGTTTCGGGATCGGGAGAGGTGATCGAGGAAGCCTGGAAGGGGTGCGCCGCCACTGTTTGCCGCATGCCGAGCGTCCCTGCGGTGCTAGTGCACACCGCATCCTGGGGACGCTGCCGTCGAGGGTCGAATCCGGGGTCTAAGTCCGGACCATGTCACCGGGCCGTCGCCCGAGCCGACGTCGCGGCCGCCACCACCGCGAACGTCCGTCGTGGCCCGTTCCCCGCGCAAGAGTCCCCACTTCCCATTTCCCGTCGTCCGTCGTCCCAGCTCGCCACGCACCAGACAGGCGGGAGCCTCTTGTCTCCCATCGTGGGCGGTCTTCGCTGGAGCTCCCCGTCCGGCTCTGCCGCAGCAGGCGCAGGGCCTCGGGCGCCGGCGCTGTCCGGGAGGGGGTCCTAGGATCTCCACCGCCGACACCGCCAATGTCTTCAAGATGGGTCCCAAGGGAGGAGGCACTTCGGCACCAAACTTAAAAGGCGCCGTCTTTGCCACGGAGGCGACGGAAAACAAGTCCCCAGGCGCCGGCGTCCGGTTGTCGACGAGAGGGGGCTGACAAGACCCCACACCATCCCCCCTCAAACCAAGGCCCGGGGGTCATGAAGGTCAGAAGTGGAGGTGGCGCAGATGACCCAAATACCGCACGGGAGCTCAGCTGAGTGTCGCCGATAATGGCGATCAGTCAACCTGATGATCGCGGCGAGGGCGCCAGACGAGGCACGCCCGCGGGGACCGTTCATTGGCCGGGAAGCTCGACCAGGTAGCGCACAGTCCAGAAGCGGGCCCAGAGCACCACCGCTCACAGCGCGCACGGGCACAAAGTCGCACACAATACACCAAAATTGAAAGTCCCTTCCACCCCAGTGTTCCAGACAGAAAAACAAACGCTAACAAATCGCGGCACTGAATATCGTACAGCGTGACGAAACCAAATCGTCAGCTCAGTGGGCATGCCACAAGATACAAACGAAGCTCTTCGTTCTAAAACTATTAGGCATACACTCATCAAGGTCGTCACGCTACATGTTCAAAAGACGTACCCAAAAATAAAACTAATCATCAACTCAGGAAGCATGCAACAACACTAAACTATTGTCGAAATGTTTAGTCATTAGACAACCATTGTTCTTATACAAAACAACCCAATTGCTTTCTACTTAAATGTTACATAATCTAAGAAAGCGCTAGAGAATCGCTTCTCCGACAACAGAATTCACTTTCCACACAGCTAAAATCACTTGTGATGAAAACACAAAACATCAACACAAAAGATAATCGTCTGCACGTCACAAGCAGCTACAAATCCTACACCGTTCGCGAGGTGCGATACACAATAACCATACGAACAAAACCTGCCGCTAACAGTATCAATTAACATTACGCACATTCACGTAGACATCGTTCGCGACTCTTACGCCACAAGCAAGCCACGTCTATGCTACGCAGCATGCCGTCATCGGGTTGGATAACCACCACCCCGAGAGGCCCGTGTCCCGCGGTACCGGCCATTGAGACCAGCACAAGGGGACAACGTTTTGATATGCCGGATGATGCGCCCAGCAAGTCTGTTGGACGTCCTTCTTACAAGGCTTTGTCCGCAACGTCTGGCCGTGTACCAGAGGTTGCCGCGTCACTGTTCGGGGATAATCTCCAAACAAGAGCGATGAGCGTGCAACGGGGGTACACACCGAAGTGTAGTGGAGTAACCACTGTGAGTCCTGGCCCTGCACAAGCTCGAAAGTTGAGATCAACGCATTGATGCACATTCAAGTTCTCCCCCGGCCAAGCCACAACACCGCATGACTGAAAAGTCTTCTTGCGACTGTCAAGGTCGGCCAGGATCGAGCATTGGAGGTACCTCATCTACGCGTCTCGCAACTCTTCTATTCTCAATCCAAGCGACGAGCCCTTGGATGAACGCAGCAGGGTACGCACAAAGCCCGCCCCAGACCAAGTCAAAACACCGCATAACTCAAAAGTCTTCTTGCGACTGGAAAGACTGGCCAGGTTCGAACAATGTAAGCACCCCGCACGCGCCTTTTATCTTCCGCGCTACAAGCGCGACACCGAAGTGCCATATAATCTAACCGGCCGATCTTGGAAATGGACGAGTTAATAAACTATATTTGCTTTGCATAAACCGTTTCCGCAGCGTCGAAGTGTTTACCGCATTTACCGCTGGATTCCAACACCCGCTGGTCATTCATGCAAAGGCTGCAGTTTGTACAGCGACGGGCTGACCTAACGCACAACAGTTATAGGCCGCCGACGGCCATGCCGCTGCCATGATTTCTAGGCTTCCCGGGCACCCGCCGACGTGAACCGTACGTTTTCCCAGGCCTCCCGCGCAGCTGTACAGGATAAAACTATGAACAACTCGTCCCATTATCGCAAGACCGCCACCTCCTCCGTGAGGCTTTTCGCTACACGAGAACGGCTCCTTCCCCACCTAGCCGTCTTTCCCCTTAACTCTAACCCGTTATCCCTCCGCACGCCCTCGCGTCCCAACGCGTACACAAACACGGCGGAGAACCGGTACCATGCCCAGCGGCAACGCAGGGCACGCACTTCCCCGCCCCTTCTCCGGGCATGGGGACAACAACTCGAGAGTAATCTCCGCCCGAAGCGCAAACTCCGATATGGCGGTGTGAGGGTCCGGCAAAAACTGCACGCAATTAAGCGGGATCACCCTCACGACTCTACAGCCAGGGACGAACAGAACATGACAATCGCGTCAACCTGGACCCCACGGAGCATTACACACAGCCACTGATAAGGTGGGCACGGAAACTCGGTGGCTCTCGGGAATTCCGATGCATTCACACCAGGCATCGCGTATCCGGCAACTCTTGGGGGGATTAGTCCCAAGGTGTCGCCTCTGGCCGCAAGGTACTACATCAGTGCGGTCGGAACCACAAGAGCGCATATTGTACCCAAACGCTGTGGACGCACGGAACTCAAAACCGCGCCGACAGCTCAAACAAGGCCAGCTGGGAGCGAGCGTGCAGTAAAACTAGAACGCTAGGCTCCCCTCGGACAAAATGCAGTTCGGGAATAATTTCTCAATGCAGTCCGTGCAACCGCCGTCCGCAATGGAAGTAGTATTGAGATACTCCCACAGCGAACCCTCTCTGACGCGAGCAATCGAAAACAGTCAATCCAAGACACTGCAACGATACGCGAACAAAGGCGGCTGCACGCGTCACATCGCCTAATAAATGAGCTGACATCTCACCCATCGGACGTGGACGGCCGGAGGCGTAGTTGGGGCGACAGAACACCCGACACTGCAGGCCTCAAAGAGGGCGGGAATATCCACGCACACTGAACACTTGCGCGGCATCAAGAGGCTGAAGGATAAACCTGCCAGCATCCGACGGCACAGCTAAACAGTGGATTAAGGCGCTCCTCGCCACAGGGGATAAACTCCTGGTTGCTTGGGACAAAGGATTGTCAGCAAAGACAACGTCTAGGTCCGCGCTTCCTCATCAAGCAAACGATCATGTCGGATCTCGTGCGGCGTTGCTACAACGAGGATCGCCCCAAAAGGAGTGCGGAAGCAATGCCCCAATCCAACCGGAAACAGGCCAGGAATCGGAACTCTAGCCTGAATGTAAATCAGGCCCCACGTTGGGCGCCAATTATGTAGGGTTCTCGTCCGATTCCCCGGGCCCCTGTCTCCGGATGAACGTGACACAGCAAACGCATAGCTCTCGGCAGAAGGGGTTTATTCCACTCACATTCTGCTGGGGGTTTCGGGATCGGGAGAGGTGATCGAGGAAGCCTGGAAGGGGTGCGCCGCCACTGTTTGCTGCATGCCGATCGTCCCTGCGGTGCTAGTGCACACCGCATCCTGGGGACGCTGCCGTCGAGGGTCGAATCCGGGGTCTAAGTCCGGACCATGTCACCGGGCCGTCGCCCGAGCCGACGTCGCGGCCGCCACCACCGCGAACGTCCGTCGTGGCCCGTTCCCCGCGCAAGAGTCCTCACTTCCCATTTCCCGTCGTCCGTCGTCCCAGCTCGCCACGCACCAGACCGGCGGGAGCCTCTTGTCTCCCATCGTGGGCGGTCTCGCTGGAGCTCCCCGTCCGGCTCTGCCACAGTAGGCGCAGGGCCTCGGGCGCCGGCGCTGTCCGGGAGGGGGTCCTAGGATCTCCACCGCCGACACCGCCAATGTCTTCAAGATGGGTCCCAAGGGAGGAGGCACTTCGGCACCAAACTTAAAAGGCGCCGTCTTTGCCACGGAGGCGATCGGAAAACAAGTCCCCAGGCGCCGGCGTCCGGTGGTTGACGAGAGGGGGCACACAATACCCCACAAGGTTCACCCATCAGGTGTTTCCACAACTGCTCTCCTGGCACAAAGAGTTGCTTAAATTTAGCCGACTGATGTTTGGCTTATTTAACTCTCCAAAAAAGTTTTCAACGCCTGACGCATGTTGTACTAGAAAACTGGAAGTACAAATTTTCTACGGCACACATGTATTTCACGTGGTTGTTTACACGAGAACAGTGAAGGAGCATGTGGAACACATTCGCATCGTAACTTGAGCGAATGCGCTATGCTGGCCTCACGATTCACCCCTGAAAAGTTTATTTGGCCACGCCCAAGATTAACCTCCTTGGATTCTGTTTTGTATAACGGCACGCTCCGCCCCCAACGAAGATAGGTTACGCGCGCTAACGGAATACCCAAGCCCACAGAGTCGTAAACATCCTACAAAGATGCCTCCGAATGATTTCGTTTTACGGGAATTTTATTTCAGACTGCTCCGAGATTTCCCAACCGCTCAATCACCTTGTAAAAAAAGGTGTCAAGTGGAATTGAAAGGGCTGCGCATTCGCAGCCCTTTCAAAAGCCGTTCCTGACAGCGCTTATTACACCTAACAGACTTGAACAAGCCATTTTGTTCTGCAGAATGATACAAGCGACTCTGGTCTGGGTACTGTCTTGCTGCAGAAGTACGACGGTGTGCTTCGGCCGTTGCTCTATAAGCAACTCAAGCTAACGCCAGCCGAGTGCAACAACAGTGTCGCAGAACGTGAATGTCTCTCTATATTCATATTTTGAAGCGTTTCAACATGCACCTAGATAGCGCGACCTTTCAGATTCAATCTGACCACTTAGGGCTCTCATGGCTGCGGGGACTTACCAATCCGGTTGGACGACTTGCTCTTTGGGTGCATACAGTACAGTGCGACTACTCTATTGTGAGCCGCACGGCGTCAACCAACAAAGTGCGCTGATGCGCTTTCTCGTGCTCCGCCTCCCGAGGAACACCTCGCATGATACGCTATCGATTGGTGACCGTCAACCCACGGCACGAGTATCCCCAGATTTACGTTAGGGCACATTGGTAGGCCGCGAGGAGCTTCGCAACGCGCAGCTGACTTGACGGACTCTGCCAAAGTGTGTCCGCTTGGCTGGCAGGAAGAGGTCCAGTCGACCGCCCAAGTGACAAGGTGTTCGACTCCTACTTGGTGAGCGACGACGGCCTCCTGGGCCACCACAAGCCGACAACGATTCCGATGGCTCGGCGTTCCGGACCGTGATACCCCGTAAGCTACGTAAGCTTTTCATTCGATACATGCATGACTCTGCCTTGGAAGGAAACAGCAGTGGGAGTAAAACTTATAAAAAGTTACCCCAAATTACTTCCTGGCAGACATGAGGTCGAATATTCCCCGATACGCTCGTAGCTGTTCGGTGTGCCAGAAGGCAAAATCACGTAGTGGTCAGCACCCATTCTTATGCAAACCAATCTTGGAGCCAAAGCCTTGGAAGATTTTGTTGCTGTGACGTCATAATCCTGTTCCTACGTAGTCTTCGTTGCAATCAGTACTTGTTCATGGTAACTGACCACTTCGCGAAGTGGGTTCAGTTATTTATTTCGCGAAAGCTAGATTCGCAAAAAATCTGGGACTGCTTGCTAAAAACATTCGCTTGGTTTGGTTTTTCAGGCAGCTTGTATCCGATAATGCCCCCTACTTAACGAGTAAGGTATTCGAAGACGCATGCGTTGTGATTAAAATTAAACACAAAAGTACTTCTCGATATCACGAACAAGCAAACATCACAGAAAGAGGAAATGAGAACCTTAAAATAAAGCTAGTGGTCTACACCAAGCGCTCGCAAGGACACGCGAAACTGCCCGAGCTGGCATTCGCAACTCCGTACGACCACTAATCGGCCAACGAGTCTAACACCTGCCCCAATCGAATTTTGGCGAGGAGTTCGCTTGCGTTCCGCTTTTTAACAACATTTTTTCTAGAGAGTCTGGGGAAGGCTTCGCTCCTACGTGCGAAGTTCGCAGAGGACTGCAGAAAGCGCTTCTCCGATAACCTTCGAGAAACACGAGATAATCTCGACGTCGCCCGAATGCAGCAGGCAGAACAATACAACCAGGGGCGACGTGACTTGCAGTTCGAGGTGGGAGATTTTGTGCTCCAGCGTACTCTCCCACTGAGTGACGTCCGCATCGAGGCTTTACAGTCTCCCTTGCAAACATGTGGGAAGGTCCGTTTCGCGTGCATGAAGATTGCTCACCCCTCAGTTACAAACTAGTTCACTCGGTCCAGGGAATAGACTGGACCTGTTCATGTCACAAAACTTAAAATGTGTTTTCAAGCAGACGACGAAGATTTACGCCAGGACTGGAACGACACGGACAACAATCCCGTTCCGGAAACCCCATCGTCTCCACCACGGCGCCGGTTTAACCTGGGACGTCGGTAATACAAGAAAAGAAAGGAACATTTTTTTTTGTCCCCTTGGTTTCACCTTTTTCGTATTTTGGGAGCAGTTCTCTACTTCCACGGATCTGCAGCCTTTTCAAGAAAGAGGGTGAACATTTTTGCTCACTTCACATGCGTTATTTCGAACTTTCTGGAAAGATTGCGAAGATAAAGTCAGGCTCAAACCTCAACAAAGCCCCCATGTCGTATGCTTCCTTGTTCCTACTCGAAGATAGCTCGCTCCAAACACCGTCCCCACAGCCACCATCAAAGCGACATGGCGGCCGGGCTCGTCGTGGACCGGTCCACCAATAACCTCCGCGCGTTAGGAGCAGCCCAGGGAACCATGAACCGCGGCCACCTCCTGCAGGACGGGAGCGGCCGCTGGCTCGGATAAAGAAGAACGACGCAGAGACCAGAGCAGCCGCCTGCTAGGGACGATCCGGAGCGACAAGGTGGCCGGCGGCCGAGCCCTGAGCCAGAACAAAGAGCTCAAGCGACAAGCTGGAGCAGGTCGAGCAGTTGCAGAAAGAGCAGCATGTGACCAAGGAGACGGGAACAGGGCAGACGCCGAACGCATCGCGCGTATCAACTAACTCAGCAAGCGCTACCTCGAACGGGCCACCTCGCTCGACCAGCGTTTCGGACCGGACCCTGCTACGCCAGTCCGCCCAGCAGCGCCATCCACACCCTGACGCACATGACGACGACACCGGCATCGACGTGGCGGACGAAGTCTGAGGAGGGAGGGGGGCACCTCTCGGCTCCCCAAGTCAGTTGCCTTGCACAGATGGAGAACTTTCGCGCGTATAGCATTTAAAGCACAGGTGGCGAGCTTTCCCGCGTATAAAGCATTTTGCGACAACACCTTTAGAAATTAATCGCAGTATACAATTCTCGCCGCTCTCTATGTTGGCATATTTCTTTTCGCCCAGTGCTCTAACAATTGGACACGAAAGTTTTTCTTACACCTTGACGGGATTTAATCATCTATCGATTGTCGATTCGTCCAAAAGGTTCAACACGACACAATCCTTGATGGCCATCTTTATGCCCCAAGACCAACTACATGCCCGAACGCCGGGGATGGATTCATGTGATCTCTTCCAAGCTTCGTCCCGAAATATTTCGCTCGTTACACGACGACCCAACTTCAGGCCACCTACGGCTCTTCAAGACCTATGCCCGATTTCGTGAACACTTCTTTTGGCCCGGCATGTATCGCAGTGTTCTCATATATATACGATCATGTCCAGAGTACCAACAGCGCAACCGTCCATCAAACTCCTCAGTCGTTTAAGTAAACCGCTTACTCCACGGGAAGGAACTTTTGAGGTGATAGGCATTAAACTTCTTTGAACTCTTCCCGTCTCCATCACTGGGGATCGATGGATCATCGTTGCCATCGACCACACGAATTGCTACGTAGAAACGTTTCCTCTGAAAGATGAAGCCGCTGAAGCAATTTCCCAATTCCTTCTGCCTAACGTTGTTCTACGTCATGGAGCCATTCGAGTCCTCATGAGGGACGGCGAACAATCATTTTCGGCAGAAACCAAGAAAGCCTATAATGTCAAACGCCGCATGGCCTGTCCGTACCATCCACAAACCAATGGCCCTATTGAGCGGCTCAGTTAACTTCTCATGGACATGATTTCAGTGTATGTTATGTCCGCACACACAGAGTGGGACAAAATCCTACCTCTCGTGACAAATGCTTGCAAAACGGTCATTCTTTATCAAGGTATGGTGTTTCCCAAGGATAAATGCTGTGCCTACTTTTGCGTTTAAATTTAACAGACGATTTGGTGTCGTCTTTCCAAGGTTATATATGTATTAACTTTTTACCGTTGGCAAATTAGTAAAAAGAAAATTACTAATTTATTTCGTATACTGCGGACGGCGATTACATACAGCGTGGTGTGTCCTCCATTTTTCACTGGTGTGAAAATAATATTATATTGCTGATACCTGCTAAAACCAAACTGGTATCTTTCTGCCGATGTCGGGTACCTTTGTGCTTTACCTCTTTTATCTGATATCAGGTTAATTCAATGTGTTTATTTATGTGAAAGATACGAGAGTTTTTTTGATAGTGCCTCGTCTTTGTATGTATCTTTTGCGAAAGCAAGTTTAATTATTATGTTAGGAATGATACCACGCTTGGCGCAGAATTTCAGAAAGCCTCATAGATAGTTACAGGTTTCAAAAACATTGATTAAGTCTCGAAGGGAATTTGCCTGAATATTATGGAACTCAATGTCTCAAACACGTCCCATGACCATGTAACATGTTACGACAAGAGTGATTCGGTTTGTTAACGATAGGTATATGAATAGGTGCTTTTATTGTGTTTGTGAATCCGAACTAAGTTTATTTTCGCTGAAAGCGTTTGTCTGACAGGGGAATTATTCATGACCTTGTATGTTTAAGTAAGGTTGTTAATAGTGTCGATTACTCGCCGTCATTGCTTAGCGAAGCAAATGTTACTGTTAACTACCGTCATACAAGATATATTGTGCGCTTTGAGGCTCCTTCACCATCTTGTACTTCACTGTTTACAGATATTTAGACCTTAAATAACAGCATCGCTCCTCCTGTCTTTGATTTGAGCACGTCTATTTTATTGTACCGCCATCAATTGAGGAGCCTTGCGATTTACTCACAAACTTTGTTTTACTTTGTGTTTATGTTATGGCAACAATAGTTTTATGTTTTATGATTATAGAGGGCATAATTATAGAGCGCACTGGAGAGACGACCGTTTTGGTTTTCTGGGGGGAACTGAAAATATAGACTTATTAATAGTGTGAACTGTGAGAGAGTACCTTTTCTAAAGCTTTCGATAATACGGCCAATATAGAAATACGTCTCTAGTTTCTAAACATACTTTCATTTCGCTTCTTGTGCAGTACAGACACATTCGATACCTGCATTCTTTCGGGGAAACAAAGAAGGTTCCATTTAAATTTTAAAAGTATAGCTTGACATGGGAGCAATTACGCCAGCAACGTGCTTAAGTCGACGAATTTGCGTTGTATCAATATCACAGCTACCGCTGTAATTTAGGTGCTCTAACCACGTCAGTGATTTTCTGAACTAACACTTGGTTCTAGGAAACAAATTCAGCATTTCCTTTAACGAGTACATTTGCAAGGGTCATTAGTATCAGCAGTATCATATATATTTACACAATATTCAATACATACAACTGGAAAATCTCGGCGGGTTAATTTTACATCTTCATGTTGCAATGTATCGATGTTATTCGATACAAATGCCCCCTTATCGATAGAACCGAAATGTTTTCATATTATGTCAGTGCGACCATGTGTAGGCGAAAAGATAAAAACTAGTAAACATTTTTTGGGCATTTCTTAGCTTATTGGTTCAGATGTTAAGGTAAGACTTAAATTCCTTCAAAATATCCCGGTTGCCCGGATTTACAAAACGTTGATATAGGTCATATTTAATACGAATTATATTGACCAAACTTGAGGTTAAACATGGTTTACGAATCTTTATTGATATGTTTGAATAATTATATGAAAGTGATGTTTATACAACTTCAGAAATTGCTTTGAAAATTATGTTATAGGCATCATAAATAGTTCCCCGCGTAAGCCCCGTATTGCAAACGATTGCTGCAATGTACATTATAAAAGCATCAAGGCCATTTCTGTATAAATATTGGGAAACTGACGGTTGGAATTTTTTAGCTTTCCATATATATTAAGCTTAACACACAATAATAGAAGGATGGTCAGCTTATAACTCTACCATTCACTAGATATGTACGAAAGTTAGTTATGAACCAATGTAAAATAGTTTGGACCACAAGGTAATTAACGCAGGATGGAAAATCGTGTTGACACATCCGTACATGGAAACTAACTAGGTTCTTCATTTCTTTTTGAAGCACTGCCCGAAGATATCCCTATCAATGTTAAAATTACCCCCACAAATAACGTTTTCTTTTGTAAACTAACGGAAAAAGTAAAAAAAAATTCACAGAAAGAGGACACGCTACCGTCTGGTGGGCGATAGATGGCAGCGAAAATAGTTTGATTGCTACGTAAGCACAACACCTCTGCATCTTTTATGATAAGAGAACAATCGCTTAGTAGTCGACAGTCGATATTCTTTTTAACCAAGACAACCAATATCCACCGCCGCGCTTTGAAGTGCGGTTTAAAACCATTTTATGATGGGATGGGAGAGAAAACCATCAGTTTTCGGTAAACATTATTATATCAAAGAGAACACCATATTGAAAAAAACACACAAATACCTTTAAAGTCTGCTTTTTGTTTACTGCGCACGGCGTATTTAGATGAAAGCGCTTTAAATGCTAACGATGTTCTTCCTCGAGAATAGCTTTTGCCTCGTACGAAAGTAGTGCCTTACAAGACATACTCTATTCCATTAAAGAAGCCATCAAGCATTGAATATAAAAATTCTAGAATATGAGCAACATCAGTACACGACATACGACGGAATTGTTCGCAAGTATTCGTCACTCCTAATTACAAGGCGTCCTCGCAATGTTTACGCCGGACAAAAATTTTGCCATTTCTGAGCCACACATACACGAAAACAATTTTCTTTTGACCAGTCCTTTTCCTTAAGAATGAGTTCTCTGTTGTTTAGTTTAGTTATGTTCTCACTAATATATTCATTTTGCCAGTCACTGGCAACTTTTTTTACGGTCCAAACATATGTACCCGCAACAATTAATAACTTCTAAAATAACTTCTAAAAAACTCACTCACTTGTACAAGATTGAGATGTCTGGAATTATAAGGCCCGAATCTTTATCAAATAGAAAAACACCTTTTGAACAGAAGTTGAGCACATAATTCATAGAGGGAGAATCTGAAGGCGGCCAGGCTCTTAAATTAAGGTCGATTTTTGAAGAAAATGTCCGTGTACATTGGTACACAGATATAATAAAGTGGTACATTTTTAGTAAAAGTATAAAATTAATAATTCACTCATTAATGAAGCATAAAAACAAATATTTACATTTGCCATACTTCGATGGGGTGTTAACAACAAAAACGTTTTGAGACACCGCTGCGTTTGTTTTTCAACTAATGAAGGGGATATTTAAGTACATTTTGTTTACTTTTCATTACACCACTTTTTCATTCGTTAAAAACGCTAAAAAGCCCAGAATTGTCCAATATGACATTTGATAATCTTGCAGAAAAAGGCGCAGCGTAAATTTGTTCAGAGCGAAAATATATTTTTTTTTTACTTGATGGAGTTTATATTATGTTCTGGCTTATGCAAGCCGAGTCATACGGTAACGTACATCTTTAATGGAGACAGGCGTTCTTGAACGACCATGGCTGAGTTGACAGACCACGGCATTGCTGTATTATGCAACAATGATCACTATATTAAATTCCTTCCCCCTGAGGTGGGACAGTTCCGTAGCGGATGACTGGACGTCGCTCTCGTGCTGATCTTCTGAGCGGCTGCTCGGGCTGAGCCGCTGGTGGTGGCACAACCTTAGCAACCGGTCTTTCTGGGTTTCGGCTGGCAGGAGATGCTTGTGGTGTTCCATGTCCAGGCGCAGCCGTTGGTGGAAGCTTGACGTCGTAGTCAATGTCAGTTTCAAGGTTGTCATCCCAGTCAAGCCAAGCCTTCCTGAGGTGATCACGATGATGGCGATGAACCTCTCGATTTGCCAGCTGGACCTTGTAGGAGACTGGTCCAGTCATTGCTACAACCTTTGCTGCTTTCCATCGTGGTCCCGTCGCAAAATTCCGGGCGTAGACGGTGTCGCCTACTTGGAACTGCTTGACCTTTGGTTGATCCGCTCCTGGATCTCTCTGGAGGTCAGGATGCAATCTGTCTAACGGAGACCGTAGCCTCCGGCCCATCATCAACTCTCCCGGAGCCTTCCCGGTGTCCGAATGAGGTGTCGTGTGCTGCTTAACTAAAAAACGTGAAATCTTGCACTGTGTGTCGCCTTGAGTTAGCTTCTTTAAGGCAGACTTGACTTCCCTCACCATTCTCTCTGCCCTGCCATTGCTTGCAGGATGGTACGGGGCTGTGTAGATGAAACGGACAGCATTAAGTTTCAGGAACTCTTTTATTTCTGCACTTTTGAAGGTCGCTCCGTTGTCCGAAACAATTACGTCGGGCAACCCATGTGTCGCGAATAGTTTCCTCAACGCCGTAATCACTGCAGCAGATTTCGTGGACGGCATAATCTCGACTTCGGCCCAGTCAGAAAATGCGTCCACCACAATGAGAAAACTTTCACCTTGAACGGGTCCAGCGAAATCTACGTGCACGCGGCTCCAGGGCTGTTCTGGCTTTATCCAAAAATGAACAGGTGCTTTGGGATCGCTCTGCCTGTTTTCCTGGCGCTGTTGGCAATGGCGTACAAAATCTTCGATTTCTTGATCGATTTTAGGCCACCAAATGTACGCCCTGGCCGACGTTTTCATTGCTGTCATTCCTGGGTGGTTGGCATGAAGCAATTGTAGGACCTTCCTTGTGGCTTGCTCGGGAATGACCACTCTATTTCCCCACAGAATACAATCTCGATGGAAGGAAAGTTCTGTGCGTCTCACCTTAAAAGGTGCAAAAGAACCTCCCAGGGTTTCTTGTGGCCAACCCGAGAGTATCTATTGCTTGACTCTTGCCAGCGTAGAGTCTTGCTTTGTCAGCTTTCCGATATCTGCTGCCGGCAGTGGAGGGTACTCGACGACCTCGAGGAGAAGTATGTCACCTGGTGGCACTGGCTCGTCGACATCGCTTGGGGCTGGAAGGCGGCTTAACCCGTCTGCGTTGGTGTTGTCGATTCCTGGTCGAAACACAAGGTTGTAATCATACGCTCCCAGCAGCAAGCTCCACCGCAGCATCCTTGGTGACAGGATTTGTGACATTGGCTTCTCTGTGTCAAAAATCCCAAGAAGCAGTTTGTGATCGGTCACGATCGTGAATTCTCTTCCCGCGAGATACTGGTGAAAGTGCTTCACACCATAAACTACGACAAGCCCTTCTTTGTCGATTAGAGCGTAATTGCGCTCACTTTGCCCCAATGTCCGTGACACATAAGCTATTGGGACTTCCGTACCATCGTCGTTCTTGTGAGAAAGAACTGCACCAACACCAACCGGTGAAGCGCCACACGACAAGACCAGTGTACGCGCTAGGTCATAGCGTACTAGCACTGCGTCGGAGCTGAGAAGACCTTTTAGGTTCCGGTACGCTTTCTCATGTTCCTGCGTCCACGCCCATTTTCTTTCTTGGTCTAGTAGGCGATGCAATGGCTCGACAACTTCAGCTTTCCCTTCAAGAAATCTGCTGTAAAAGTTGACTAGTCCCAAAAAAAGCTTGTAGTTATTTTTTGTTCTTTGGGCTCGGCGCTTTCTTGATTGCAGTCACTTTTTCTTCACTTGGGTGAATCCCAGTGGAATCAATTCTGTAGCCCAAGTACTCTATGCTTGTTTTACAGAACTCGCATTTGTCTTTGTTTACCCGCAAACGCGAGTCTTGCAACCGTTGCATGACTGCTCTTAGTCTTTCATCATGCTCCGCCACGGTCGAGCCCGAGACAGCGATATCGTCAAGATATACGACAACTCCCGGTATACCTGACAGGAAGCTGTCTACAACACGCTGGAACAATCCTGGTGCGAGAGATATACCGAAAGTAAGTCGGCGAACTTTGTACAGTCCTTTCAACGTATTCACGGTGAGGACTTCTGATGACTCGTCGTCAAGTACGAGCCGCTGATAAGCCTGGGTTAGGTCTAGTTTCGTTAATATCTTACTTGACCCTAGAGTGGCAAACAACTCGGTGACAGTCGGTAGTGGATAGACGTTGCTCTTAACCGCCTTGTTAACTGTGCTACGATAATCACCGCACAGGCGTAAGGTTCCGTTTTTCTTTCTCACCACGACGAGCGGTGTGGCCTAGTCAGAGTACTGGGTCGGGTCCAGGATGCCTTGCTTCTCCAAGTGGTCTAACTCCTTGGTCACACCCTCTCGAAGGGCGAACGGCACTGGCCGACTCTTCAAAAACTTGGTTTGCACGTCTTTCAGCTCGATGTGGATCGGAGCTCCCTTGAATCCGGGCAAATCGGTGCGAAAAACCTCGGAAAACTGCGCTGTTAGCGCTTCGTCGGACGTGCTGAGGTGTCGAATGCCGTGTAACTCGATGCCTAGCGGTCGAAACCAGTTTCGTCCCATCAAGCTTCTTCCGTGCTGTGCCACGACCATGATTGGCAAAACAGCCTTGCGTCCTTTAAACATGACGCTTACCATTGCTTTGCCAACTGTAGGCAATGTTTGTTTTGACCAGGTTAACAACTTGGTGGGTGTACTCTCAATGGCAATCAGTCTCTTGTCTATCTGGCGAAAGGTTTCTTCGCTCATGATAGAGCAAGACGCTCCAGAGTCAACTTCCATGATTACCTCTTGTGACTCTATCTTTACTGGCACTAGAAACGTTTCTTCGGTTTCGTGCACCTCGCAGTTCGAACAGAGTTCGTCTACTTCGTTAACGCTGCCTCCCTTTTTTGTGTCTCTTCCTTTCTTTACTGTGGCCGTCTTACTTTGGCATGCCTTCGCTATGTGCCCCTTCTTCTGGCATTTGTAGCAGATGGAGTCTTTAAATTTGCACATGAAAGATTTGTGCTTGCCGGTGCAACGGTGGCGGTTTCCGCTGTCTGCTTGCTTCTGAGGCTTCATAGTTGTCGTTTGAATTTCACCATCAGAGTCAACTTTACCGCTCTGTTGCCGTTGCTTCCTGATGTCTCGCTGTTGCTGCGACGTTGCCTCTGCAGTGCCGGCCAAGTCGTAGGCTACGTCGAACGTCAAGTTGCGTTCAGCCAAAAGCCTTTGTTGCACTCTCTCGGGCGCGATGCCGCAGACGAACCTGTCTCACATCATGATTTCAAGTGGCAGTTGTATATCTCCGAAACCGCAGTCTTCTGCCAGCTTTCGGAGCGCTGTCACGTAGTCTGCAACTGTCTCGCCGGCGTGCTGGTCGCGCTTGTAGAACAGGAACCTTGCGTAGAGTTCCGATGGCCTTGGGTGCAGATGAGCCTTGACCGCTGTCACTATCGTGGTATAGTCTGCAGCTGTCGGTCTCGTAGGCTTCACCAAGGTGACGATTAAGGACCACGTTTCTTCTCCGCAACAAGTCAGCAGGACGGCACGCTTCTGCTCAGGCGTTGTCAGACTGTTGGCTACGCAGTACATTTCGAGTCGCTCTACGTACTCGTCCCAGGAAGCGTTGGTGCTGAGGCGATACTCGTTGATGCCGCCCGCAGCCATCCTCGGGGTCCGGGCAACGGACGCCTGCCCGTTGTCTTCGTCCGCTTCGTCGCCAATTGTTCTGGCTTATGCAAGCTGAGTCATACGGTAACGTACATCTTTGATGGAGACAGGCGTTCTTCAACGACCATGGCTGGTTGCCGATGATCGAACCACTGAGCACGGGCTGAGCTCGCGCACCTCAGAGTTCACGCGCCGGTGACGCCTGCCGGTCATGGAACGACGGCATTGTTGTATTATGCAACAATGATCACTATATTACATATTATTATTTAATGAATTCACTCTGGCGTATTTTATATTCACCATGATCGTCACCTGGCATAATTTTTTTTCACCTTGTACTTTGGAGCAGTTGCACGGGACTATTTTCTTCCACACCCGCCTTCAGTGCTACTGAACGAAATACTGCGAGTGTATGACAGGTGGCTAGCCATAATGAGGTATTGCATGTTCTCACAAGTGTCCCACACTCCGAAGATGATAGTGTGTGAAGTAGGCAGACTAATTTTTAAAAAGGTCACAACCCGTCGGGCAGAACGATCTTTTTTCCTCACCATACAAACCTTCGGCATCAAGTAAAAAAGCAGCTGTCGGGGCAGGGGATATCAATTTTGCCCCCCCCCCCCCATCCTTTTCGGCGCCCTACTGAGCGTAGCCATGAGACCGACAGCAGCATCATTTTTGTTAACACTAAACCTGCTATATGGCTGGCAGACAACCATTTTCAATATATTTCTTCTGAAACAAAACAAAACAAAAAACAAAAAATAGAACGCGAGTGCCAGCCGAACGTCTTGCTCGAGTATAGTCACGGACGATAGGAAAAAAGCCCAGGCGAGCGTGTGGCTCCTAAGGCTTCCAGTGCTCTCTAACGGGATAATGCTGAAATCACATCGAGACTTGTGTGCGAGAGCAGCGTTTTAGCAGCTGTTTCATTTTTCACGTTTCTCCCCACTTTGTCAACAAACGATTCTTGAGTAAACACCGATTTCGATGCAGTTTTCAATCACACGTTGAAATAAATAGAATAAAAACAGCTTATTATCCTCAATCAACGAGCGTATTATCAAATACACGAAAAGTGGTCGCTCAGCTTGCCTGCCCGGTTAAGGTTGCCCACCAAAACATTGGAGTTTCAACAGTGTCTTGATTTCGTCTTTTGTCATGGAAGGCCTCCATAATCGGCGCCAAAATCAGCATATCTCGGCGACAGCCTGTCAAGCGGTGAGTGAGGAAACATATTTACAGTCACTGGAACATTAATAATAGGTGATATATTTTTCTGAGATTAGCTGCAATATTTTGTATACCACTTGCTAACCTGGGTTTTTTCGTATCGCCCGCGGCTGTACATCCCATTTCTTTGAGCGGGTCACATCACCTGATCAAACAAAGTGCGAACCCAAAGAAGAGCTCTACTCCTAGAACACGCACCGAGCCAGCTCTGAGGTTTCAACGTTCCTACTAAGCGTCCGAAATATATTCTTTTATTTTTTGTTCCCCTAGGTGCGTCTTATAAATAAGGCTATTTATAAAAAGGAAAAAAAAACCTTTAGCGCGGTACGACTGATTTTATCAGCTTCACTCCGGTATGTCTCGATGCCAGAGTTACGGTGCCGTAGTTGTTGCGGCAACAAATGCGAAGGCGGTGGGACGCCATCTAGCTCGACGCTGCATTATATTTCCTGTTATAACTTTTTCTGCCACAAGAGTAAGAGAAAAATATGATATTTGTATTATATTATATCTTCTCACTTTTGTCCTTTGAGTGAATAATCGTATCTCCGACAAATTCTTTTTCTACCAACGTCACTCAAGGAATACAATGCCTCAAATAGTTAAAATCTTTCTAGATCCTCACCAAGATGCATACATATATGTCATGAAAAGAAATACCGTGCTTCTTTGATGTCTTTGGTGTAACGTCTTCTGGCAATTCAAACCTGGTAGGCCACGTTGCAGCCGGGCCTCTCGTCCGTTGTTTTTTTGTCTTTTCGGCCGTGACCACAGGAATTTTCGGGGCTGAGATTAATACAAAGAACCATGTCAAATGCGAAACACGTCTATTATTTCGGCGCTTTCAAATTTTTTTGTGTAACTCGATGGGCACGGTGCTAGGCTACAGGCGGACTCGCGTGAGAAATTTTATTTCTCTGCTTTAACTGGCACGCCGGCATGCACGGATCTATTTCCTGCGAAAACAAATTGATGAAGTAATGTCGTTAGTTGGGCGAGTTGGTAATGATTGAACATGGTTAAAATTGCGCACAAACAGAAAGGAACAGTGAAGAGGGAAGAGAGAAGAGACAAGCGCAAACTCACAACTCGATGTATTGAAGAAGAAAGAAGAACAGCCCGCGTTGTCAGCTCGAGCCGAGGCCACACTCGCACGGGGCCCCCGAGCACGCGGAGGATATATACACACCATCAACCGCACTCAAACGAATGTAGAAAGGCCATTTCCTTGTCAGTTAGAGCCACAGAAGGATGGCTGACGCAACGCTCGCCTAGGCGGAGTATAGTAAACGCTTCAAAAATTTCCCTGGTATGTTTTTCGTAGAATCTGCCAATTATCGTGGTTTTTTGTAAGGACGGTGTACACTTACACGCTTGACAATGCAGAGGTAGGTGACCCCCCACCGTAGAATTTAGAGAAAGATTGTGCTCCCTTAACCGGTCATTAATACACCGTCCTGTCTGTCCTACGTAGGATCTACCACAGGAAAGGGGAATGCTATAAACCACTCTGGTTGAACAGGGCACGTAAGGGCAGACGTGTTTCGTGCGGCACCTGTGTTTTTTAATATTTTCGACTTTTGCTCGAACTTTAGAACAAATTTGACCCATTTTTTGGGGTGCTGACATCACCAAGGGGACTCCGTACCTATTGGCTACCTGTTTGAGATTATGAGAAATTCTGTGTATATACGGAACCACCACCACTCTTTTTTTGTCGACATTACCTGCAGCTTTTTCACATCCTTTTACTTTTTTTATCAGAGTTCCTACCACCTCAGTTAGCACCTGCGTTGGGAACCCAGACGCTGTAAGCCTCTCAATTTGAGCATTAAAACTGCATTTGATGGTGTGGAGGCATGACTTCTTTAAGGCTGAAGTAAGGCAGGAAAGAGCTATGCCTCTTTTTACGACTTTAGAGTGCGAGGACGTATAGTGTAGTAAACCTTTTTTAGAACGGGGTGAAAATGACCAGCACAGGTGGTTTGTTTGCAAAGATAGGGAAAGGTCTAGAAATTGCAACACACCTTCCTTAGGAGTTTCACAGGTAAAAATAAGCCCTGAACCGCACTTGTGGAATATGTCCATGATGCTACTAATTACATTATTGTCCAATGTCTTTTGGTACACCAGGAGGAAATCATCGACATACCTAAACACGTGAAGAACTGGCATAGACGCTATGGCCGTCTTAATGGCACGGTCGACTCCCGCAAGAAAAATGTCACTTAGGACCGGTGCAACGCAGGAGCCTATACAGACTCCCGACTTTTGCAAAAAAACCCCGTTTTGCCACCCAATGAATGTCGAATTAAGATAGAAATGTAGCAGCTCAAGAAAACTTTCTATGGGTACACCACTTGAGTTCCGGAACGAGAGCTCACCGTGGGACTCGATGCATGACTTAACAGAGGCAAGTAGATGATCATGGGGAAGCGAATAAAAAGGTCTTGGACGTCCACGCTGAAAACCCCGTGATTGGACAGTTCATTGGTCCTTAGTACTTCAACGATGGCTTCCGAATTGCAGACTCTAAAGGGATCCGTAATCTTCACACCCGAAAGGTGCTTTTGAAGATAGGCCGACATCTGCCGTTGCCACGACCCTCTTTCGGTGACGATTGCTCGGAAAGGGCAGGCTTCCTTGTGTGTTTTGGCACTAAAGAAGACCTCAAGGTGTAGCCCATCAGCTTTTTTGATGTTGCTTGCTAACTGGTTCAACGTGAAACGTTGACAAAGGGAGAGTGCCTGGCTCTTGGCCTTCTTCAGGACTATCTGCACTGGCCGAAAGTTCTTATGAACCGCTGCGCATGCTTTCTCATTATACATGCCTTCGGGCAGTATAACAAATGAGCCTTCTTTGTCCGCTTCCAAGACACGCTGCTGGTTGTCAACCAAAAAGTTAACAACTTGTCTAAGGTCTTGGGCATGAACTCCCCTTGAGCCAGAAAGAGCGTCAACACATTCGGAAACACATCTTGATCTAACCTCTTCGCTGGTTCTGTACGCAACCTTCCTTGCCAACGTAAGAAGTTCCGGAGGTCGCAGGTTCGGTTGAAGGCAAAACTTGGGACCCAGACCCAAGGTTGTTTTTAGGTTCTGGGGAACCGCTACATTTCCGAGGTTGGTAAATCGTCCTGCTGCTGACGCAGATCTTTTCTTTTTTGGGAGGTTATGCCGAATTCTTTGCCACAAAAACTCGGTTACGTCAGCCAGTGTCCTATTCATTTTCGAAAAGGAACGCCGTTGCCGCTCCAAATTGCCCTCACGTGCACCACAGGCGACCCATAGGCAGTCTTTGAAGAATCGGGCCTGGCGCCAATACTCAGATCTTAAGATTCTACAAATCCTTCTTGTGTGACCAACCGATGGTGTAAGGAAGCCACTCAGTCCTAGAAGTTCAACAGGACAGGTACCTTGTCTGATGTGCCAGGATGCGGTCCGGGCGCTGCACACACATTGGGCGGCCAGGTTGACGAGAATGATAGGGTCTGTGTAGGGTAGATTATAGGAGACAGAGGAAGAGCCCGATGCACAAGAAATAAACTGTAGTAATGTCGTTAGTTGGGCGAGTTGGTAATGATTGAACATGG
>JAZHYW010035857.1:0-29780 GCA_037355805.1 Ixodes ricinus | reverse complement strand
GTTCCTTGAAACTACGTCTGGCCGGTTTCCCAGGTTTGCTCAGGTTGATTTCGTCCAGTGGCACCATCTGTGCCTAAAATGTGCAAAATGATGTGCTCTGTCAGAATAACATTCTAGCTTTAAAAGGATCAATAAAGTATACCTTCTTGGCCACGTTCCCACTCCAGAAACTGGGATTTGATGTGCGAGAGGCCCCATCCGTGTTTTCTCGAACTGTGGACTCCAGAGCATACAGGATTGCAGCAACATGGCTGCAGACCTCAGTCAGCCTGCATAAAATGAAACAAAACCTTTTAATATGTATGACATTGTATTTTCGCCTATTGTCCACGACACACTACGTGCACCACACGATTCACACTATAGTCAAAATTATTCATTTAGCGTTGCCCATACGGAGGGAGTCGGCTGTGGCAATAGACTAACGTAAACGCCCAATAAAACTCGGACATTGTATCCAGTAAACGATCCTCGACCAACGCGTAAGGGAGACTGGGTGTGATAGGCACGTCGCGGTCGAAGGTGGCACGTTCTGAGCTGTGGTGCAGTGGAAGAGCTTTTTCGCCCAAACAAGGCACCGAAAAAGCATTATGTTCAATGAAAATAGGTCGTATCCAGCTTTGCACATGCAGTGCGCAGCGTGCACCCCACCAGACGCGTTCGTCAGGCACACCCAGGCGTCGTGAGGTTCAGTCGTTGCACGCTGTGAAGGCATCACTTTGGCTCTCACGAAGCAGACTGCGGCTCCTTGGGGCTTCCACAGCTTGCACTCTCGTACAAAGCCTGTGGTGCAACGAAGTTTAGGCAAATTCGAGACACGAAACGCTCCCCAGATATGTTCGCAGGCGTATCACTGAACCGAGCATAACACTCGCCAGACTCGAAGTAATTGTAGGCCTCGAGAGACTTGTACGCCTGTAACGTGTCGGCCGTGAATTGGCTTGGTGAGAGAACCAAATAAATGACGACGTGAGCCATCGACGTTGGTGGCAGCAACTTCACTTTGGAACTCCAGCAGGCCTTGTTTACGTCGTATGAATCGTCGAAGGTAACGCCATCCACACACAGTTTGTCACGATACCGCTGCCATTCAGCCTCGGGTAGCAAGCTCAAATAGTCGGGCTTCACGTGCGCCATACGCTAGCAGGAAATACGACTCACAAATAAACCAGAATGGAATCTACAATGTCAACAGCGAGCGCACGCCACACAACGCAATGGCAAAAACAGGCGCTTTTGCCCACACAGCTTCTGCGCATGCGCGGCCTTTTGGCGTGCTGGTAAACAGAGCCGCTCCGCGTGCCGGTATATAGCATCGTTTTGTTTGCTGTCGTCGACGCAAATTACAGATTCACATACATTGATGTTGGTGCGCCTGCTGAACAGCATATGCTATTTTTCAAGAACAGCATTCCCTTGGAGCCCATATGTCATTTGACGACACAGAGGATTTGGGTTGCCTTGACTGCTTTGAACTCTGCCGCTGAACTCTGCTGGGCCCAGGAGAGGGCGGCTGGCTACTCGTTGAGCCTTCTTGCTGATTGTACTCCCAGCTTTTGTCTCCGACTGTAGTCGGCGTGGACGGCGCAATGCATTCTTCAGTCTAATGTGACGGCACAGCACTAACGTTACATATTAAGCAGTGGCGACTTAAGTTTCATTAATCTCTCACTTTCTATTTCCCTTTTCGCAGTAACAAAACATAATATTTGAAGAAACAAATCCCGAAACTGGGGGAACGACGAAGGACGCTGCAACACGCAAGGTCTTAAGCACTTACTTAAGTCTTAAGTGTTGGAGATATTGTGTGTTGCAGTGGCATACACAGGATTTCATTTCGGGGGAGAAAGAGTTGAAAAGATAAGGAGAGAAGAGAGATTTGAAAAAAAGAAAAGTATTTTAATGCTGCTTTGTTTTTCTGGCAAACTATGCATTCCTCAGCTAATTAATTGAAATAAAGTGGTCATATTGGCCTTGGAATGATTATTTCTTTACTTCTTAAGGGAGTAAATGCCTATAATTATTGATGCCAAAGTCTTCATGTGTACAAGCATGGAGAGCATGCTAAACGAATAAACAATATATAATACCTTCTCCGGGGATTATAAATTGTTGTTCAGCTCGGCTGCACCCCTGTAGTAGTAACTGCATTAATTTTTCATCCCTGCTTTCTGCTTGTTTTTACTAAATAGCAGGCTGATATGAGCTTTCTCATATGATAATGTAATTACGGCTTCTGTGTGTTCGTCGAACACGTCGCTGAAGGAGCGATGGGCAGGCTGCGGCACAGCGTCCAGGAACCGCATAACCCGGAAGAAGCGCCACTTCCCCGTGTGCATGTCCTCCGAGCCATGGCCGCTCTTTGTTTTTGTCGTCTTTTGCTTCTCCTTCCGATATGTCCTCCGTTTGTTACCAAATAGCGTCTTTAATGAGTCTGTAATAAATAAATGTGTGATCTTCCTGTCTTCTGCAGAGAGTTAGAACTAATAACTGTACTATAGTTCATGTGAAGGTTCTTCGTCATTTGTTCATGTGGAATTCTCCCCTTTCGATACAGCGTGAATCTTGGTAGCGTTCTAGTTTATTTTTTCTTGCATGCACCAGAGTGATTGTGGTTGTTTTGGGGCACGTAAAATAAAGAATAATAATATTATTACTTTTATTTTTAAGGTAATAGATAGTACAATGCTCTACGCAAATTGTGTTTGGAGAACCGCTTACGAGGAAAACTGCCATTATTCTGCCTTATCGCGGCGCCTGTGAGACCTCTGCTTTACTTCTTTTCCTGTTGCGCATTTTGAAGGTTAACAACACTTCAACAGTAGGGCAGACAATTTTGATGTAGTGTATACATACCCACGCTGTAGGGAGCGTACGCGGGTCAAGCTTCGGTCATCGCATGGGCGATGTTGTGCCACAGGGACATCTTTAGATGATTATTTGAGTAGTCGTCGCGACTACTGTCCCTCAGAACAAGCGCAATGAAATAAAAAGTTGCATTGTCGCACCATGCCACCATTGTCGCACAACAAAAGGTTTGTCTTCAACAGTTGGCGCCGAAAGAAAACGACTTGGGATTTGGATTCCAATCCAAACACCAAAAGTCAGCTTTTTGCCAGACTTAGAGCCCTTCAATTATACTAAAAGTGCCGCGGTCCGCCACCAAGGTCCGGGCGAGAAAAGTCGCTTGGCATTTCTCAGACTTGTGACGTAAGATCATGTGATTCGCGGCCCGAAACAGCGATTTTGTCCGTCATGTAGATACACCTTAAGACATGGTGTGCTCGAAAAAGCTGGTGCTTGGTTTCAAGTTCTGCCATCATGTTCAGTCTAACTTGGACTGAGAAGTTTAACTTGGTCGCAAAGTCTGTCCTAGGTACATAGATGTAACATTTATCCCTAAAAAGGAATTTATCAAAACGCAGCTTGAACGGAAGTTGAGGTTTCGCAAATTGTAGTAGCTTCCTCCGATCGAGACGCACCGATGGTATAAAGTCTTCACTCACTGAAAAGTGTGTATTTTTGAATTTGTATGCTTTAGAAAGTATGGTTGTAGCACGCTTCCCCCGGTGGCACTTCGCCCGTCCTGAATACCACATGCCGTTTTCCCCGAACGTTAGAATCAGCGAAGTCAAAATCCTCTGTCTTATCTCCCCCTGGTCTCAAAATCCTCCTCAACCAATTTTCCGATTACACCAGAGCTCTGGTCGTTTTCATCTCTTCTGCTATTGTGATATCTGATCTAAGTGCAGTGATTTTTCGCAGCAATTGTGAGTCACTTTGATACTTGCCAAGATTTCAGAATTGCAACGTGTTTACTTGTACAGCCCCATTCTTCTCCCAAACACATTGGCACTACTTAGGTCCCGCAAAATCTCTGCACCATCTTCAAAATCTTTTCAAGCTTCAGCTGTCCATTGGAAAGGCGTTTTCCGAATTTCTTGATGGCCTTGTCTTTTCTCCCACTTTTTCTGCTGCTTTCTATAAACCTGGAGGAGTTTGGCTCTGCTCGTAGCCTCGTCCTGTTTGATCAGCTCCACGAACGTGAACAGATTAGGATGTGCTTTCCCAAGGGCATTGTTGATTTTTCTGCATGTAGAAATTACAATATTTTACTTCAGAGCTGCCCAATTGGAAAATGCAAGCTGTAGTTACCAGTGCCAGGCCTCCTTCAAGTTCGTCTGGGCTCCAGCACTCTGGCTGTGATTCCACTGGCTGATGTCATAGTTCCCGAGCAGCCATGTGTCCTAGAAGTAGAGGATCAGCCGTAGTATTTCGAAGTCGACGGTGCCGTCGCCTTCATGCTCCGCCAAGTGATGCGCACGAATGTCGGCGGGACGAAAGCAAGACTCATCGTCTGTCGGACAACTGTGGTTACCAGGGAGTCTTCGTGCTATGCTTTAACCAGACCAAGCTCCTGCACTTTTCACCAGATTGCCTGGGTGTAGTGGAAATGGCGGCCACGGTGCCGAACGCCAGAAAACACGGAACAAAAATGCTTGGATGAGTATCAGTTCAAATTTCATGCGGGCAAGGTCGAGTGAGAAGGGCTTACAAGGGCCATCCAACGCAGTCTTGAAGTTTGTGATTGCAGCGACATGCACTTCCTGAGACTTCCCAGGTAGGAGGAAGTACGCAATAATAAAACTCACTTCATGTTTGAAGGCGCTGATTGTGATAGTTTTCAACTGTTGTGATAGCAAACTATTGTGACAACTTTGTAAAACAAAGATAGACAGGAGAAAAACGTACTACTAACAAACACTTCGTCAGCTTCTAAAATGTAATCAAGTGCCTTCTGAGTGCCAAAGCAAAGAATTCGACCTGCGCTAGTGGTGATATCGAACAGACGAAAGTTCCGTTTGTCGAGAGTCTCCATGTACAGTCCCTCTGATTGATCTCGGACGCATCCCTTGACAGATTGGACGTTTGTTACCTTTTTTGCAATAAAGGGTGCTCCTCACGCTCTCAAAAGTGGGAAGGCCAACAATTATGCCGTGGTCAACCTAAAAGAAAAAAAAATCAGCAGAACCCATCCTTTGGGGATGATTATCTACGTTAATGCGAATAGCATCAAACGGTGCGGAGTTATGCGCGTTCGTCAGGTGGCCGGCACACTCTAGATACGCCAGCCCACTCTTGAGGCGATTCTAAATTTGTTGACACTTTCACAGCCCTGCGCACGATCTCCGCAGCCCAGCACGTGCGTTTGTGTCACTTAGGAAGGCGAGCAAAGCACGCGCCATACGCACAAACACTCAAAATGGTACCGACCAGACTTTCTGGCGTCTCAGCTAGTCTCAACCAACGGTACTTCTAAACGGTTGTTTATATCTTTACCATAGGACGCGCTTTACAGCGCTGTCACAGCTACTGGTGCTGCGCGTTCCATGCACGAGGGCTCATTCCGCTCTCGTGAGGCTGAGCACGGCCGCTACATCACCCTCTCCCGAGCGCGGGAGAGGGTGAGCTAGCGGCCGTGCTCAGCCTCACGAGTGCGGAATGAGCCCTCGTGCATGGAACGCGCGCCACCGGTAGCTGTGACAGCGCTGTAAAGCGCGTCCTATGGTAAAAGATATAAACAACCGTTTAGAGTGCGTTGAATGACTGCCTTCATAGCTCTGTGGTTAGCACGTCTGCCTGCTGATCAAAGGGTCAACGGTTCGAATCCCAGCCGGCGCCGGTCTTTTTTATTTATTTATCGACCCGCGGCGTAAGAGGTTAGATAGCCAGATAGATAGATACATAGATAGACGAAAAGTGCGTGAAGTATCCAAAGAATGCTATTCGCATTAAAACAGATACCACGGAACAAGCAATTCTGTCATTTTGGTTTTTGCACTGAAAACGATACTTGTACCCGTCGATGACCACTGAGCTCTTCCCTTTTTGCGTCTCTAAGTATTCAACCTCCATCTCCAGCGACAGGATCACGTCTAGGAGGCATTTTTTGTTGAAAGCTTCTTAAATAGCTTCAACTTCAAAACGAAGATGAAGTCATGGGTTGACTCTCTGACCTCAATATCCAAACAATGCTTAAGACTGACCCCGGCAACTGACCTTCGCCCGGTGTGGACAAGCAATAAGAAGACTTCAGGTACGGGGAATGGAAACGGGGGCGCTTGTGAGTGGATTTTGAAGACGGGGAAGATAACGCGGGGGACTTGCGGCGGTAATTTTGAAACTGGGGTTTCGAGATTGGGTTATTTTGTGCACCACCCGAAAGTACCATATTTTTATCTTTGCAAGAAAACAGTTTTACGAACATTGGCTGATGTTTTTGCTGACTATATCTACCGAGGCGGTGCGCTCTTTCGGTTGATGAAAGTTCAATTTTCAACTTTCCGAGGCACACATCTATAACAGTTTTTTTCTGATTATACACTTTTCCAAAAAACGCTCCTAGGCCGCCGCCATGTTGCTGATGCTGATGCGGCTGGTGCGACTCGCGCGCCCTCTATCAGCTAGAAATTTTCTGCCACTCTCTTGGAGCTGTGAAGACCCGCTCAGCTCAGCGCGGTTCTCTACCTGTGTTTTTGCGGTTTTGCATTTGACGTTTTCTCGCCCCTCTTGAAAGTTTCCACTTAATTTTTTTATGCGTGCTGCGTACCCTTTCTGTGTTATCTTCCATTGTGCGAAATAAGGCTGGTAAGTGCCTGCCATTCAAGCTTTTCTGCTTAACATTCACGGGAAACGAAGAAGGTGAAAAGCGTCGAACGACCCTCGACGCGATTTTGCGAACATTGTTCTCCCCCTCCCAGAGATAATCCGCGTAGAATCCTCAGTCATTTCCAAAAATAGTTGTCCAGGTTGGGGTGGGAAACGGGTCAGTCGCGTTCGATCCTTTGACTTGGTGCTGTTGTGAAAAAAGGAAGCTCTCCACGAAACGTGCCCCAAAACGAAGTCATCTTGGATTCCGTCCGATCGTCAAGATGTGACTGTCGTCGAGTGTGACTGTTATTTGAGGTCTTTCTCAAATAGATTCTTTTCGGATAACGCTACGTCGTGTGGTACGTACAATATATTGTTTGAATGTTAACAGTTTCTAAATTGTATGTCCGTGTCCTGTCCACCGGTAAACACGTTATTTGTGAGCGTGACAAATGCATGCCTTTCGGCTCTCTTCCGTTGTAATTCATTTTTGACAGCTAAGCGCTTTGTCGTTTGTCAATCGGCGAATCGCGCGGAGCCGTCAAAACTTATCGTAAAAAACACAAGAACTAGAACTATAGATTCAAGTCGCATTCGTTCTGTCGCGCGCGTACCCAACAAAAATAGTAAATAGATTTTTTTTTGTTTTTTTTTTCTTCTTTCAAATGTGGTGCAATGCTTTTTCAATGACCTCGGGAAAATGCATGCACCATGAAACACAAAATACAGCGGGAAAAGATGAGAATTTATCCGCCAGCAGTGTTTAAAACTGCGCCTACGCAGGCTGCGCCTATCGAAATCACAGCTCCACTCGGTTAGGGTTAGCAGGGACGCCGGTGAGATCCTAGCCTCAAACCCAGTGACTGGGCTCCGAAAACGGTTTGCTGCCCCTGGGGTCGAGTCTTTTTTGGAAAGGTGTATACCCAAGTTTTCTTTTCCGCATCAAAACACACCCCCCCCCCCCCCCCAAAAAAAAAAGATTTGACTTGCGCATTTTGCTTTCCATCATCACAACGCGCCCTGAGCTTTGCTAGCGGAAACGGCTGTTACTATTTGTGGCGCAGACATCGAGTTGTTTGTAACGCCGACCATTCTCATAATTGAATGCTCGTTTTCCACCAGAATGCCAGATGTGAAAGCAGTTACTGATTCTTTGGTGGTACGCTATTTTATTGGTGATTCTCTAACTTTCTGAGGAATACTGTCCTGGTAAGTTTCAAATATCTGAAAGACATCAAAGGCTTTATTAAGTAGCGTTTCTTGGGCTTTGGACATGGACCCATGTTTAGTATTGATATCCCCACCAGGAGCACAAGTAGACGACATCTCATGCTGTCGAAAAACATACTAGTTGAAGTACTTAGAATGTTATAAAGTTCTAAACATTCGAGGTACCATGCAAAACATAGCCTGGGGCCAGGCAGGGAAAAAGGACAAAGTGGTTCTTTTGAAACCAGGGTAATCAAAATTACCAACCTGTACCGATACAACAAAACATTTTAGGCATCCTGGTCGAGCTGTTGCTGCCTGTCCCATTGGCAAAATTGAAGATTCCTGCCACTTTCGTATCCAGTTGTGCTGAAGTCGCGGTGATGGTTGAGGACGGTACGATGGATTGAAGCAGAACTGGCACCGTCGGAAACACGTGATTTGTCAAATCGTCGTAGAGCAGCAAAACGATGATGGGCACGTTTCTACAAAAGCCTGCGTAGATGTAGCCGATCAAATGTTGCTTTGATGATTGTTTTGCTATTCCCTGCTAGTGAAGGCCATGATGGTGCCAGGAGCATGAACAGGAGCTGTAACGATACGACAAAAAACTCGGGTATCCTGGTCGAGCAGGTGCTGCCTGGCCCACTCCATGATTCACGTTTCAAGCTGTACTCCGGTTAGAGCGTACTGTGCTATAAATACTTGTGAAATTAGACATTACAATGCTTCCTTGATGATTGGTGTATGGTAGAAGTAAGATTTTAAAAAGTAAATTTTGCTCTATTTTGCGTCTGCATGACTAACTAGGGTGTGTCACATTTTTTGTTAAGGATTCATATGTTCCAGTTGCACTTCGTTAACAACAATAATAAGCAAATCAAGTCGCTCAATCAAATTATTGATTGAGCCAGTGCTCGCATTCTCGTATGAGGCCCTCAACTATGAGTACAAACAAATTATTTGTGCTCCGAGAGGCGCGGAACGCTGATCTCGTGGAATATCTGCTTGCACAGCGATGTAACCAGTCGTGCTAATAGGAACAGCCCGTATTCGAGAGTACTTAGTTCTCGCGAGCGTCGGCACTCCTGCGAGTGTGACAGTCTACGTGTTTGTGACGCCAGTGGCGCTTTGAGCGGACTTCGGTTGCAGCAACCATCGTCGTAAGCAGTCGTCGTAGTCGGTCGCATCAAACTCTGCTGTCTAAACCTTTATGGTGTTGGAGCTTGACCTACTAGCAGCTTGGCACCGCAACCTCGGTTTCGGGTGCTTGATATCAGTAAGTATGAACCGCGTCGGCACCTAACCCTAACCGACAATGCGGTTATCCCAGATCCGTGGACGGAGCTGAAGAGCTGGATTTGATTTGGAGACCTGGAAGCAGGCCGGAGTAGTCGGACCGGATTGAAAGCGCCATATTAATACTGGAACCAAAATTTAAAAAAAGTCTGCAAACGAAAAAAAAAAAAAAAGTGTTTCTCCCAGAATGAACCTGACCTTTATTAACACCCTTTTTCGGAACCGGACTGGATCTGAAATTTTTCATTTTGGTTTGTATCTTATAATTTGGTGCCGGTGTGTTTAAGACGCCGTTATTTTTGTTTTCAGTATCCATGCGTTTCTGCCTCTGCTTATGGACAAATAGATAAACAGATGCATCAAAAACATCAAAACAAGACAAGTATGATCCGCCTTTCTGTACATATGTCACTTTCGAGGTTTTCACTTATAGCTAGGATTCTGTGTTTTCAGTAAATACCAATCAACCCTGAAAATAACCCCCCCCCCCAGCCGGTTTTATTCAAACCAGAGAAAACTAAAAACTTTGAATGGGAGCTGACCTCGAAAAGAAAAACCCGAGCTTCACGAGAAGAAAATATCTATCTACTGTTTTATTTTGTATTAAACCCGGAGCAGAACCCCGATTGAACAGTTAGTGAGGCCGCTTCTTTCTTCCAACATACAGCCTTTATTTCATTTCCTTATCTGATTGGTACCTGTAAGTTTTCCGTGCATTCGGGTCACACGCATGTTCACTGGAGGCTGAAGAATACTATGCCTGTTCACTGTCTTTTTCAACATAAGCCCTGATAAAATCCACTTTTTAGTCTTACAACAGAAGTTGACATCGAATCTGCAGGAAAAAAAATAAACCCTCAAAAATACCCGCGAATTGAAAGAAAAATAAGCCCCAAGGAAACCATCAAGTGCATCATCGTCGCGACTTGTTTTGCAAGATGGAACCACTTCGCACTGACATAATGATCATCTCCAACAAAGAGTTCTTTTTTAGTTTCACCAGCAGATCCAAGCGCTTCCCCAGAACCTCCCTCATCGGACGTGGCGTAGCCGACACCAGCAGTGTCGGTATCCCCACGACGTCTCGCACTTGAGCCCTTGTTGACCGGCACGAACCACGGCGACACTCCTGCTCTTGAACTGACGAATCCTCTTTTGAAAGCTAGCCCTGCATTAAGAAGATCATCAAGAGTCAGAAGGCCACCATCGTGCTATGAGCCATAGCGAACCAGGGGTGAAGTTGTGTTAGACATTGCAATGCACGCCTCTACAATCATAAATGAAAGACGATGGTGTGCTGGCTCGCGCCAGTTCAATCTGAGTCTGGGCGCAAGACACCACGTTGAGCCTGGTCTCTATTTTTATGATATTTTAGTAAAATATCACACGCGCCGCGCTGACGAAGCAGAGCCAAAACTTTCAAAAGATGTCTGCTTAGTTCGGGGTTATAGTGTCACCGACACTTCCAACATCTGTTGGCAGCATTGTGCAGGCAGCTGCAAACACCACCGTAGATTGCCAGAAACAGGTTCTTTTATTTCCCTTTTGAGCTAGGTAAGTTCATTCGTTGATATTTTCACTCCAAGCTTCCACCACCTAGCAGCATTTAATAACTAACACGCATCTCGATCTGTTAAGAAACCGATATTTGCAGACTGTCTAAGGTTGGTTCGAAACATTAGCGTAGATGCTGTAATTTGTATTGTAAGGTTTCCACTATTACATGTAGTGAGGAAATCAGAAATAAAGGTAGAGTTCTGTGTTCCGTTAAGTTGGTGAAACGTTGCACAATGAATACCATGGTTCCAGATGTTACTGAGGCTTCCATCAGTGAAGAAACCATGAGAAAGAATACATTCTTCGCTTTCAATGAAGTATTCAAAACTTAATCAGCAGTCAGATTTCCATCAAGACTTGTAGTGAAAATGAAGGAAAAAGCTACCGTATGTTTTGTCAAAATATTGAACAGTTACACGCTGGTCTCAAACTGCTAAGGTTCAGGGTTACTGTAGAGAGGCAGATTTTCTGAGATGATTGTGCCTTCATCATTCTTCTCTACCGCGATTAATGGATTTAACAAAACAAAACTAAAATACAAGCGGGTCATGCAATAGAAGTTGATGCATGGTTGCAGGGTAGATAATTGCTTCGGAAGTTATTTGCTCACCAACCGCTGCCATGTCGTTCTTTCGGTGACAATGGATTCTAAAAGGTGAACCCTGCTTATGGGTTCTAGCCGTGAAAAAGGCTTCCAGGTGCCCAACTTTTCTTTTCTTTATGCCCCTTTCCAGGTTGTGCAACTTAAGGTGGGCGCACAGCCTCAAAGCGGCGTTCTTAATTTTCTTTGGGTCCAAAAACTTGTTTTGAAGTTCTTAGAAACACTGGCGCACGACTTACTCCCAAACATTTCCTGGGGCATAACATCCTTGTCTGCCTGTAGTGAACTCAGCATACTTTTCTGAAAATATTACACCACTTTGTTAAAGTTTCTTTCATCAGGTGATGAGAATCTTGCTTTGGAACAATGCATCAAACAGCCCAGTCTTTCCAGAACACACCTTTCTTAATTTCTCATCGACATCAGTCTTTTTGGAAATTTGATGCACTACAGCGAACTGTTCATGTCGTGTCAGACGTGGTTCAACACTGTACTTTGGGCCTTTTTCCAGGTTCTTTTTAACATTGCCTGATAGGTGGCCATCTCCCAGAACTGTCAAACATCCTTGGCCGGCTATGGGTGCACGGGGCTTCCTTGGCGTCCCTGCTCTTACACGTTGCCATGGGAACTCAGTCACTTGTGTCACCAACTATAGATGTTTTGGATGTCTACGGGTTCCCGGAGTCGTGACGCCACCGCGCAGACACAACACTTTTAGGTGTCATAAAAAAGTCAGACTTGCCTCCAATTCTTGGATCTTAAGATCCTACATATGCACTTCGCACGGCTTCTTGACGGTGGTTGCAGGCACCCGGAGAGTCCCTCCACTTCGGCAGGACTTTGACCTTTTTTGTTGAAGAAAGACAGGTACCAATCAATCAATATATCAATTGATCTTTATTTGCACAAAATAGTATAACACGGGAAGCATGCGTGGCTGGCAGAAAGGTTACAAACTCGTTTGCTGAGGCGCCTGCTGGCCAAATTTCCGTGAGTTAATGAATAGACACAAAACTTAAGGTGAGCTCGTCGTCCGTGAGCATTACACAACTCTCTGGGTCCTTCGCAGCAGACTTGAGGGGTACATCGCGCAGCTTGTTTGGACACTTGACTTCACAACGCCTTTCCCGCAGCAAGCGCAGTCAACAAGAAGGTCTGGTGTGGCCGCAAGGAATGGGCGTCCCTTCGCAATCATAAGGCCAGGCCTCCTAAAAGTGACATACTCATGCCCCGCTGTTGTAAGTGCTTCGTAAGCTGCAGTGACCTTTGGCTCATTTTCATTTCCATACCTGGTTGCTGCCGTTGAAAAGCAGTTCCTTTGAGACTCATGCCCCGCTGTTGCAAATGCTTCGTAAGCTGCATGGCCTTCGGCTCATTTTCGATTCTATACCTGGCTGCTGCTGTTGAAAAGCGGTTCCTTTGAGGATAGCATATTCGCTCGAGGAGGGATTTCGAGGGATCTGCCAAACTCGTGTGGCAAATGGACCTGAAGTTGGAGGCGGTGATACAACCGCTTCCGCTTCGGTATTTGTACCAAAGGACACCATCACTTTGCCGACACGTCTTCTGCTCGATGGCTACAATGGTTGAATCGTCCCTCTCGAGCAGCTTGGCTAGACTTGCTGTCTTTGCTTGCAACTCCTCCCAGGTTAAATCGCAGGCAGTAGGATCAAACAGCCGTAGCAAATAAGATGCAGTGCAGCTGCTGATCTTTGTTACATGTCACTATATTTAGGATCAGTAGTGGCTGCTGCTGGGCGAAGGCCTAAGTTTGTAACATTGTCAAAAAAGACTTTCCACTCGTCTTCACTTGAAGCTGGGGCCCTGACACATACTTGTTTTGGAGGAAGAAGGGTAAGCTTGTGGCTCAGTCGCCATTTTCATTGCAGACGAGGAAAAATCCATCTCTGCAACGGGCACGGAAACCAGACTCTTATCATGTGCCGGCTGCCACACACTCTTGCTGTCCGTGCATGATGCCTCATCCCTCATTTGAAGGCCTACCTCGAAATAAAATAAAATTGCCGCGACGTGAGAGCATGCTTCGCCGTGCCCTGCCATGCAGGTACGGTGGGCGATCACCACTTCGCCCGTCTTTTTTCATTAGCAACCAGACCTTGAGGGGTGGTGCCGACAGGCTCTGGGTGTGGTTCACCTGCAACAAGCACAAGCAGCAGGGGGTTCTCAGACTGGACTGTTTTGTTTTTATAGCGGTGAACTACATTTTAAAGCATGAGACACATGCAAATGCAACCATAAAGTAGCACACATTACGAAATAATGTTAAGCACTAATTTTTTTAGCACGCAGTGATGTGCTACAGTATCTTAATTTTCACTAAATAAAGACATTACACGTTATTTCTGTAACAACTTGGAGTGTCTTACCCCGGAAACGAGGACTGCATCAGTGCCGACGGTCTTCAGAGAGGGGCCGTCACCCAGCTGCTGGTCAGGTAGTTGTGAGCCACTTGTAGGCTTTCATCTGTTTCCTTGTCAAGTAGCTTGTCTTCCTTACGAGGTAATCGATGATGTCGCCGGCATCAAGCTGAGGCCACTGCTTCCAATCCTTTTTCAGGTCTGTACGGTCCTCAAGAAAACAGGTTCAATGGCAATCGTATCGTCATTGGAATAGGAGACGCAGCTTTGCGTGAACGATTGCTCCGTGAGCAGGACTTAACTCTGCACAAAATCATCTCAACTTGTTGAGCTGCAGAAATATCCAAGAAGCATCTAAGAGATATCCAAAAGACCGAAGACGAAGTCAGAGTTGAACTCTATCATCAGCCTGCTAACTTAAGAGCACCTCAACCATGGTACCAACACCCTGCATCTCAACAAGAGCAAGTCAACAACATCCGACACCAGGGCACATGTTCAAGATGCGGCACTTCCCATCAGCCTCGAAGCTGCCCAGCCTATGGCAAGCCCTGTTTCTCCTGTGGGAAATTTTAACATTTTTCAGATATGTGCTGCCAAACAGAGCAGAAGACCAACGGATATCGGCGTGTTTCTGCACTAGAAGGAACTTCCAGCTCGTTCGTAGACAATGAGCCTAACGAAACGATTCATTTGGGAGGCATAACAATTGGGCCTCTTCCATCAACCGAAGCAACAACACGGCCTCTTCCATCAACCAAAGCAACAACACGGTACGAAAGCGTATGCATTAATGATATTTCAAAGACCCAGGTGGAAGAGCTACGAAGTAAAGAGGCTGTGGCATCCGTAAAGAACATCAAACTACTTAAATTCAAGCTTGGGCAACCTGAGACTGAGCTGGAAAGGCGGTCAAAGGAAAAAGAGCATGCTGGCATCTCGTCCCGAAGAGGGACAAGGCCTGCTTTCAAAGTTGGTGTTGGTAAAGGCAGAAATGCAGCGAATGTCTTTGGAACACGAAAGGAATATCAAAGCGAGCTTTGGCCGTGAGCAGGCCCTTCAAAGTGAGTGCAAGGCAGCTTCGGCTCTCTTGGGGGAGATGCAAGTGCAGCAAGCAGAACTTTCTCTTGCCAAGTATCGGGGGTCTGGAGCAGTGAAAGCCCAGCCAGATTCTCTACGTGGGGACTTGGGAAAGCAGCTGGAGCTTGTAGACGCCAAGGTGGAGGAAGCGGACACCCTGAAGGAGAAGTTCGAAGCATCTCAGCTTGAGCTCAAAAGGTTTTCTGCCAAGAACTGCGTCTTGCAGTATGTCCTTCAAGAGTGTGGCGAGGACTTGCCGGTAGTTCAGAATGATTCCGAACGAGAGTTCAGTGCCTTTGAGTACCTCAAAAAGCTACTGGACAGTGCAAAACTCAAAAGAGAGGCCCTGGAAAACCAGCTTGCTAAAAAAGAGGAGCAGTTCAATCTACTTTAGCAAAACTACCAGTCCTTAGAGGACCAGTACCAGTGGCTGTTTCAAGATCTAGGCATTTTTCCGGAGCATCATCGAGCACACCAACCAGTCATCAGAAGCTGCAGTGTCTCTTGTAGCAAGTCAGCTGGAAGACTTGAACTGTCTGCTGGCAGTGCTTCAGGAACAGGTCACATCCTTGAAAGTTACGAACGAGCTCCTTGCTCAAGAAAGTCAGCAGTGGAAATCATCTTGTGAAGATGCAAGTGAAAAACTTAGATGCTTGTCTGATAAATGTCGCCTCTGGCAGCAGAGATACGAAGAGGTGTGCTTAAAACAGCGCAAATTTAACATGCAACACTGCAAACGAGCTTTGCTAGGAAAGGTGGATGGTTATTCCTGTTCTGTGTTTTCAATCTTAAACATGACCACTACTCGAAGAAAGCTTTTCTCATAAATCCTGAAAAAACAAGACGAGACAATATTTTACAAGTCAGTAGGGCATGTTGGTACCTTCGACCCCATGTTGCCGGTGAAGTCTAGTTTGGTCTGCAGCCTGGTTTGTCACCATCATGGCAACGAAGCGTCGGGTGCCATTTACATTCCATTAGACAAATGATGTCAGCCCTCAATCGCCTCAGGTGATGGGCTTGGGCATGCATCTATGGCGGCAACAAGCAAACCAAACTGATGATCTGAACTTAAACGAAAACAGTTGCTATAAATGTGCCATGGTGAGGGCTCATTTTCTCCAGTACCGAATGTTTTAGTAAAGCTTACATAAAAATGTAGTCTTTTTTTTGCATTTCAGAGTGGTTTTCTTCACCTGTTGCAGGTGAAGAAAAAGAGGGCAAAAGTATCAATGTGCCGTATGCGTACATGTCACATGTGTGCAATCTGTTAAAAAAATTTCATCCTTATTCTACCCCATCAGGCAGCGACGACGAGGTCGGCCACGACGTCCTAAAGTCGCAAATGGCGATATTGGAGAAGCTCGACTTGCTGGTTAGTGCGCAGCAGGGCCTGCTGGCAATGCAGCAGCAGCTGGTGTCACTGAAGGTGCACAAATACGGTGTACACTTTGACGATAAGTCTTCCTAAGGAATAAACAATGTATTACGCCCCATATCAAAATATTTTGTATAAATGCGGACTCTAATGGCCCAGTGAGCTGATAACAATGCCAGAGCACGAAGCACATGACACTGGGGGAACTTTATGTGACCATTGTCACATGCGTGACCCAAGATCTCCAAGAACACACATTATAAAATAAATTTAAAACAACCTCATTGTCCTTTTAAGGAAAGCATGGCGAACAAGTGCACCTCTCGCAGATGCACCCACTGCCATGGGTCTTGCCCTACGAGTTCTTGTTGTTGCTGTGGGTTGAACGCCGTCGTCGTCCTCCTCCTCTTTTTCATCCTCGTCCTCAGACAAGTCAACTGCAAACAAAAGAAGAATCATTAAAGCTTTCCTAGTATTTTTAGTTCAGAGAATGTCAATTGTATATTGTATATAATGTGTTAGCTGGTACCCAACTACACAAACTCTGTTAGCTGGTAAACGAAGAAAGAAATGGCTTCATTCTCATGAGCACCTCAAGGGTACCTTGCTTTCAGCACTTTTAGCAAATAGCTTTCCAAGGCACAGACAAAATGCATACTCATAGATAGGGATCATTCCATTTCCATACGCTTTTGTTCCCATGCGAGATGAGTTTTGAGAGCTGTGGATGTCGGGGGACTGGATATTGCCTGATACGTGCAATCATTAGGGATTCTGGGATTCTGCACATTTATTCGGGCAGAATCCTGGGGTTGATCCCCACCTCTGTTTTTTTCAATCTAGATGAGCATTTTAGTGCAAATTAAAGACCCCAGGCTTGCAGTCATACTTTTCTGGCTAAGTTGGTTATCTGCAGCGAAGACAACATATGCTGTGACAACTGCTATGTTCAAACGCCGAGCTTGCTTGTTTACACAAGGCCTGGTTCAGACACTTACGTTCATCGGATTCAGAATGACTGAAACGACAGTGTATGTCGTATACAATCAAAGAAGAATATAACAATTTGCTTTCCTGAGCAATGATGCACCATGATCTTCCTACTTTCCCAGTCCTTGCTGATTCTTTTTTCGCTGCAAACACAACCGACACAAATTTCCAGTTTTGCTGGCGTACCGTGTTCAGCAATGCCAACAGCTTTATACATTTGTGCATATTGCCACGCGCATCGGCAGCAGAGTGGTAAACGTGGCAGTGGTTACCGCGCTTGACTTTCGTGCGGAGGCCCAGGGTTCGATTCTGGGAGTTCCATGCAGTTTATTTATGTTTTCAGTTTATGTTCTGGTGAATTCGAGAACATTGTTGTTTATTCTAGGCCCGAATGTTCTACGCGTCGAACCTTCCACGCCGATTATTCCAGAAGCCCACGCGTGTACATAAGGGGCTCCGCGTGGCGAGCCGGGGTCAGTTTCGCCTCAGCGTTCGATCCTGCTGCTTCGCCGCTTTCGACGCCCGCGACGCTCTGCTATTATCTTCTGTTCCATTTTTACTTTTGGGCACAAGTTCGCCCCATTAAACGTTTAGTTTCTATCAGTTATTACTCTGCCTCGTCACTTCGTCATTCGTGACATTTGGTGGAGGTGCGGGGTACCGCATGCCCCTGCCGCGTACCCTCCGAGGGCCCGCAGTGCAAGTCCGACGCCAAGCCCACGAAGAACCGACGAAGGCACTACCGAGATCCGGTTCAGTCGTCGCACCCAAGGCCTACACCCGGAATTCGGACCTCTGCCGCCCAGGACCAAGCAGCCAACGAGGCCAACGATGGCCAACCAGTCGCCGACCCCCGCCACTCCTGCCGTCGTCTACCTGCCCGCCGCTCCCCGTACGCCGACGCCTTTCCACGGGGAGGTCCACGAGGACATCGAAGACTGGCTGCGACACTGCTGAACGTGCAGCCCGCCACAACGGATGGAACGCCGAGCAACGCCTCCAGAACCTATACTTCTCGCTGGAAGGCACCGCGAGGAACTGGTTCGAAAACCACGAGGCTTCGCTCACTTCATGGGATATCTGCACCACCGAGTTGAAGCGAACCTTCTCGAACCAACATCGGCGACGAAGGCGGAGGACCTGCTCCAGACGCGGACTCAAGCCCCCGACGAAAGCGTGACAAGCTTCGTTGAAGACGTGCTACGACTGTGTGCACGTGCCGACCCGCAAGCCACCGAGGAAAGAAGTTGCGCTTCCTTATGAGGGGCGTCAAGAGCGGAAATTTCCGGGGCCTTGTCCGCAATCCCCGACAACCGTCGATGGTTTTGTGGCTGAAGCCGCTAACATCGAGCACGCGCGCTGTCGGCACCGAGCAAAGCCATTACCATCGACTCGCCGGCGTGCCTGCTCCTCCAACCGCCGCATCTTGCCCACTGGACCTGAACACCACCGGTGTCGACGGCCTTCGGAAATCATTCGCGACGTCGTCCGGGAGGACTCCAGCTGCTGCACCCGCCGCTGACCGACCGGCTTCGCTCTCCATCGCCGAGGTCGTGCGGGAAGAGGTGCAAAGAGCCATGTCAGCCAGAGGCTCCCATCAGCGTAGCAGTCCCGAAGAAGCCACGCTGACTTACGCCGCAGTGGCCCGACGGCCATCGCCTCCTCCTCGCGCCTATGTCGCGCCTCCCCAACGTCAGTCTCCTGCGCCGCAGCACGACCAGACGCCACGACGACCCGGTCCAGTACGCCTGCCAGGAGCCCCGCGCACCCCGGAAGACCGACGTGTGGCGAGCCGCCCGACCCGACGCCCCCTGTGCTTCCACTGCGGGGAGGCAGACCACACTTGCCGCCGATGCCCATACCGGCGAGCTCCGGGCTGCGTGGGTTCCACCCGAACGACCCGCGCCCCGTTATGGTGAGCGCCCTCGGGAGATCGACGAGTACCTGCGACGACCTCAGTCCCCCGAGCCTGCGTACCGCCGTGTGTTCCGGTCACCGTCGCCACGACGTCCAGCTTCACCGATGCACCGACCCCGACGTGAAAGCCTGTCACCCCTCACTCCTCGCCGGGGAAACTAGGCGCGGCAACCCCTGGAGGTGGAGTTGCCGAAGACGACCGACGCCAAGATCCTCCACGAACGTCGGAGGGCCCCCACTCAAACACCACCAGAGACCGAAGCGACGCTCCTGCAACGGTGAAGAATAACTTGAACATCGTTATCGACGGTCACGACGCGTCGGCTCTCGTCGACACCGGAGCAGACTACTCCGTCCTGAGTGGGAGGCTCTCCCAACGCCTTCGGAAAGTGACGACGCCGTGGGATGGCCCACAGATACGCACCGCCGGGGGACATCTCATCACGCCAGTCGGAAGATGCACTGCTCGCGTCAAGATTCACGGCGAGACGTGTCCGGGTAAAGTTCGTCGTTCTACGGGACTGTGCGAGGACGTTATACTCGGAATGGACTTCTTGTGCGAGTGCAGCGCCGTCATCGACCTGGAAGCCAACGAGTTGAGGCTGCGGAAACCTGTTGCTAATGCCCGAGGATCACACAACTTTGGCAGCCACGTCAGCTACAGTGCGTGTACTCTCCAACCACGTGAACTTGCCACCACGCTCGAGTGTACTTGTGCCTGTCGCGACCGAAAAAGGCATCTGCGGAGAAGCTTTGCTGGAGGGTAGCGTCCAACTGCTCCTAGGAAGAGGGATCGGCGTCGCAAGAGGCATCGCGGAGCTCAAGACGGACGCACTGTTGCGCTCGTAACGAACTTCCGACGGGAGGCTCAGCACCTTACGAAGGCACCGCCGTGGGTCACGCCGAGGAACTCCCCGACTCAGCCGCTATCGCCGGCGTATCAGAAGACCTATCTTCATGGGCACACGAGACAACGCCGCCTTCGCAGTTCGACATCGATCCAACCCTGCCTACCCCACAACGGCGACAACTCAGTGACCTTCTAGCCAAGTTCAGTGCGTGCTTCTCCACGTCGTCAAAGGTACGCCAAACGACGGTCGCGAAACATCGAATTGTTACTGATGACGACGCTCTTCCCGTTCATCGATCGCCGTACCGTGTTTCGGTGAAAGCGAAGAAGTCATCCAGAAGCAAGTTGAAGAAATGCTCAACGACGACATCATCCAGCCCTCAAACAGTCCGTGGGCTTCACCGGTAGTCCTGGTGAAAAAGAAGGACGGGACTCTTCGGTTCTGCGTGGACTATCGTCGACTGAACGCCGTAACAAAGGACGTCTACCCGTTGCCCCGCATCGACGACACTCTGGACCGGCTGCGCCACTTCCGATACTTTCGTCGATGGACCTGAAGAGTGGGTACTGGCAGATCGAGGTCGACGAACGGGATCGTGAAGACTGCCTTCGTCACGCCGGACGGACTGTACGAATTTAAAGTGATGCCGTTTGGACTGTGCACGGCACCGGCGACCTTCCACGCGTAATGGATACCGTCCTCTCAGGCTTGAAATGGCAAAGCTGTCTCGTCTACCTCGATGGCGTCGTGGTATTCGCAAGCGACTTCCACGAGCACCTGAGGCGTCTGCGAGCCGTGCTACAGGCTTATCCAGAATGCTGGACTAACACTCAAGCCGTCAAAATGTCGGTTCGCTTACGGCGAGCTTAAATTCTTGGGCCATGTCGTGAGCGCTGAGGTGTAAGCCCTGACCCGGCAAAGACATCCGCTGTCGCCGCATTTCCGAAGCCATCAGACAAGAAAGCCGTAAGAAGATTTCTTGGACTGTGTGCTTACTACAGGCGTTTCGTTCGCGATTTCGCTAAGATTTCTGCACCGCTCACGCATCTCACGAAGGACGACGTGAACTTCAAGTGGGGGAGGAGCAAGAACAAGCGTTCAACGAACTGAAGGAAATACTCCAGTCGCCCCCTATCCTCGGACACTTCGATCCAGCAGCGGAAACGGGAAGTTCACACGGACGCCAGCAACGCCGGACTCGGCGCGGTACTCGTCCAAAGACAAGACGGAGCAGAGAGGTGATCGCTTACGCAAGCCGGGCACTGTCCAAGGCAGAGAAAAATTACTCAACGACCGACAAGGAATGTCTCGCTGTCATCTGGGCGCTAACCAAGTTCCGACCGTACCTGTACGGGATCCCGTTCCGCGTTGTCACGGACCACCACGCTCTCTGTTGGCTCGCCAACCTGAAGGACCCGTCAGGACGCCTCGCTCGCTGGAGTCTCCGACTGCAAGAATTCGACGTAACCATTGTGCATAAGTCTGGCCGCAAGCATAATGACGCCGACTGTTTGTCTAGGGCCCCAGTCGAATCTCCTTCCGACAGCACCGACGACGACGATGACGACCGTTTTCTCGGCGCCGTTACAGATACCGACATGGGAGTGCTTCAACGAGACGACCCGGAACTTCGCGCCGTGATCGACCACCTCGAAGGTCAAGGAAGTTCAGTTCCGCGAGTCTTGGCCCGAGACATACCAAGCTTCGTTCTGCAGCGAGGCGTGCTCTTCAAGAAGAACTTCGGAACAAGTAACCCTGCCTGGCTGCTGGTTGTTCCGGCCAGCCTGCGCGAAGAAATCTTTCAAGCCTGCCACGACGACCCGACAGCTGGACACCTTGGCTACAGCAGGACGCTGGCCCGGATTCGTGACAAGTACTACTGGCCGAGACTCCCAAAAACCGTCCATTTGTACACCGGTCCTGCCATGAGTGCCAACGACGTAAGAAGCCTCCGACGAAGCCAGCAGGACTTCTGCAGCCGATTCCTACCCCAACTACGCCCTTCCAGCAGGTCGGAATGGATTTACTTGGGCCGTTCCCAACATCGGGGCAAGGAAATCGGTGGATTATCGTCGCGACCGATTATCTTACACGATACGCCGAGACGAAAGCCCTGCCATCGGGAACAGCGGTAGAAGTCGCCAAGTTTTTCGTCGAGTCTATTCTCCTTCGACATGGCGCCCCAGAAGTCTTGATAACCGACCGAGGGTCATCGTTCTTGGCCCAGCTCACGCAAGAGATCCTTCGGCTCAGCCACACCAGCCATCGTCGGACCACCGCGTACCATCCGCAAACCAACGGGCTTACGGAGCGGCTCAACAAGACGATCGCCGACATGATCTCCATGTACGTCGAGCGTAGAGCACAAGACGTGGGACGAGGTATTACCTTACATCACGTTCGCCTACAACACTGCAGCTCAAGAAACCACCGGGTTTACGCCATTCGAGCTGGTGCATGGAAGAAAAGTGGCGACCATGCTGGACGCGATGTTGCCTCATGAGCCTGTGGATGACGGATGCGACGATGCCCATGCGGTCAGTCAGAGAGCAGAAGAAGCACGCCAACTAGCCCGCCTTCGAATCCATGATCAACAGCGTGTCGACGCTCGCCGGTACAATCTTCGTCGCCGCGCCGTTCACTTCCAGCCCGGAGACAGAGTGTGGGTGTGGACGCCGATTCGTCGTCGCGGTCTCAGCGAGAAACTGCTGAAGCGCTACTTCGGGCCTTACAAGGTCATCCGACGCCTCGGCGATCTGAACTACGAGGTGATGCCCGACGGAACACTGACTTCATCACGCCGCCCTCCACGACCCGAAGTCGTCCACGTCGTGCGCCTCAAGCCGTACTACGCGCGATAAGACTGTGAACCGTGATCTCGTGCAACACTTGATAGGATTGTGTTTTGCCAGCCTCCGTATTTTCCCATTATTTTGGTTGTCCTGCTCTGTTTTGTTGCCTTTCGCGTGGCATCGAGACGATGCCTTTTTAAAGGGGGGAGTAATGCCACGCGCGTCAGCGAGCAAGTGCGTGCGTGGCCGAGTGGTTACCGCGCTTGACTTTCGTGCGGAGGCCCAGGGTTCGATTCCTGGGAGTTCCGCGGATTTTATTTATGCTTTCAGTTTATGTTCTGGTGAATTCGAGAACATTGTTGTTTATTCTAGGCCCGAATGTTCTACGCGTCGAACCTTCCACGCCGATTATTCCAGAAGCCCACGTGTGTACATAACGGGCTCCGCGTGGCGAGCCGGAGTCAGTTTCGCCTCAGCGTTCGATCCTGCTGCTTCGCCGCTTTCGACGCCCGCGACGCTCTGTTATTATCTTCTGTTTCCTTTTTACTTTTGGGCACAAGTTCGCCCCATTAAACGTTTAGTTTCTTCAGTTATTATCGCCTCATCACTTGTCATTCGTGACATTCAAGCAGTGCATTTGGTTGCGACACAATGTCATGAACAGTGGTTGATGAACAGACCGAGCTCACAAAACCCTGTGCATAAGTGACATTGCCATAACTTTAGCTCACAGCGGGAAACTGCTGTGTGTGCCATCTGGTGCTCTGCAATGCCCTGCGTACACAAATCTAAATTTTCCTTTAAGCATTGCAGAAGTAGCGGCATAGCACATTTCGACGGTCAGATTGGTCTATTGAAACCCCAAATACACTGCCTTGCCGCCAGGAGTGCTTAAATTGTGAAAAAGGCCTATTATATTACCTAGTGGTTTGTTGAGGAACACATGGTGGCGCATGCAGTAGTTGTGTAAAACAACACAGGCCACAGTGATGTGGCAGCAGATCTGAGGCTTGTACTGGAGCACTCCTCCAGATTACTCCAAGCACCTGAAGCGGGACTTGAGGAGCCCAAACATTCGCTCAATGACCTGTCGGGTCTTCGTCAGCGCCTCGGTGTACTCTTCCTCCGGTTCATCCTTCGGTGCCCTGATTGGGGTCATCAGCCAGGGCTGCACGGAGTAGCCGGCATCCTCTGCATTTTGCAAAGACAGGCTTGGATGCGACACAATGTCATGAACAGTGGTTGATCAACAGACCGAGCTCACAAAACCCTGTGCATAAGTGACATTGCCATAACTTCAGCTCACAGCGGGAAACTGCTGTGTGTGCCATCTGGTGCTCTGCAATGCCCTGCGTACACAAATCTAAATTTTCCTTTAAGCATTGCAGAAGTAGCGGCATAGCACATTTCGACGGTCAGATTGGTCTATTGAAACCCCAAATACACTGCCTTGCTGCCAGGAGTGCTTAAATTGTGAAAAAGGCCTATTATATTACCTAGTGGTTTGTTGAGGAACACATGGTGGCGCATGCAGTAGTTGTGTAAAACAACACAGGCCACAGTGATGCGGCAGCAGATCTGAGGCTTGTACTGGAGTACTCCTCCAGATTACTCCAAGCACCTGAAGCGGGACTTGAGGAGCCCAAACATTCGCTCAATGACCTGTCGGGTCTTCGTCAGCGCCTCGGTGTACTCTTCCTCCGGTTCATCCTTCGGTGCCCTGATTGGGGTCATCAGCCAGGGCTGCACAGAGTAGCCGGCATCCTCTGCATTTTGCAAAGACAGGCTTGGATGCTAATTTCATGTCACCACATTTTACTGTCATGGTTTCTGCAATAAATACTTGTGCATATGTTGCACATATACATACATATGTGGCTTGCATGTGATGTCACGAGACAACACTGGGGGTCCGACCACTTTATTCTGTTGGCTTGCTGAGGCATCATGACCTACAGCCGGTGACAGGTCAAGAATGAAGTGGAAGCTCCTCACACCCCTTTCCACCTCAGCGGAGCGAACGGTGGAGAGAAGATCGCCTCCTCTCCAGTGTTCGCTCTACTAAAGTGGAAAGAGTTGGGAGGAGCTTCCGCTCGATCCTGACCTGTCACCGACTATAGATGAGGCTCCCCTCAAACTTGCCTTCGTCCCCCTCAGGAATTACCTTTTACCCCGAACTTCACACAGAAAAGAAATCCTCCCCCTTCATCCACTTATCCAGAACGGAAAGAGAAAGAGAAGGCAGTATTTGTGGCCACCACTGAGAGAGTGTTGCGTTTTTGAAGACCTTTATTCGACTGACGCTTTCTAGCACCGCTCGTGCCGAGTACAACTCAAAAGTCCGAGCGCACCAGGTTTTGCCCGGCCACTGCCCCCGCGCTCGTAGCGCCCCTGGACACCACATCTTCCCCTCCTTTTTAAACAAACATACCCGGCACGCAACTTCCGGCCATTAACAGTAATTGTTTAAAAGAGTTTGTCGCTTTTTTCTTTTTTTTCTTTTTTCACTTTTCTATTAGTCTCCGAGGCTTGCGCCGATCTCGCACGGGATACCGTCGCTCTCCGTCCCTATTATCTGCATCCATGAGCGTTTTAGCATCTTGAGTTGTACCACTGCTTCTTGGCCTTGGGACTTTGGGTGGTGCTGGCAAAGAGTCCTGTGGAAGGTATCCGTCGCCTGCGCTGTCTTCAGGTACGCTGTCTGTCGAAGCCGTGGCAGACACCTCTGCTGCCTCATCTGGACGCTGCTTGGAAGGCCTGTAGTCTTGCGACGGTGCTCGGAGCAACTGGTTTTGATGCCTTCGCCACACCTGCCCCGGGGAGACTTGCACTTGGGAAGAGACTGGACCAGTCTGGGCCATGACTTCCTGGCTGCCACTTGTGACCACTTCGGTAGTCTCTGGCATAGACTTGGTCTCCTGCAATGAAAGCCCGCTCTTGCCCTGGGTGTTGCCGCTGTTGGTGGTAGTGTGCATCAGCCACACAGGCTGCGACTGAAGGTTTCAGGAGGTTTAGTCTGGTGCGGAGACTTCGCTGTAGCATCAACAAGGCCGGAGACTCTCTTGTTGTCGGGTTCCGGGTGTTCTTGTATGAAAGAAAAAAACGTGACAACCTTGTACGGAGGCCTTGGCTCGGAGCTGTTTTCCGTAGGTAGTTTTTCGTTGTCTGAATAAACCGCTCAGCCAGTCCATTTGTAGCGGGATGGTATGGCGCCGACGTGACCTGGGCGATACCTTTATTCTTTAAGAAAGCTCGAAATTCCTCGGACACGAACTGGGGCCCGTTATCAGAAACTATTGTTGTGGGCAAGCCAAAATGTGTGAAGCACTCTTGTGCACACTGGATGATGACCTTCGACGTCGTAGACTCTAAGACAAACACCTCCGGCCATTTGGAGTGCGCATCCACTAGGACAAGGAACATTTTTCCCATGAAAGGTCCCGCCAGATCCACATGCAGTCCCTCCCATGGACGTGCCGGCCATGCCCCAAGGGTGTAGGGGAGCAGCGCATGGGTTGTTTCCCAGGCGAAAATCAGTCCACTTCCAGCTGGATTATGAAACTGGAAATGAGGCAGTCCAGCTGGATTCCAGCTGGACCCAGCTGGATTCAGCTGGACTGCCTCATTTCCAGTTCCATAATCCAGCTGGAAGTGGACTGATTTTCGCCTGGGTTCGGTGCAGCTGACAAATGGTACACACTCCGATTTCCCTTTCGATGTCTTTATCAATCGATGCCCACCAAACATAACTCCTAGCCATTTTCTTAGTTCGCACAATGCCATAATGGTCTTGGTGCTCTATGGCCTTAGTAGCTTTTGCGCCACAAACACCAAATCAACCAACCAACCAAGCCATAATGGTCCCCATGGAGTTCTTCTAGGACCCTTTTCTGCAGAGTCTTCGGAATCACCACCCGTAAACCCCACATGAGGCATCCTTGGTGGAGTGAAAGCTCAGTGCGGCGTACGTGAAAGGGCAAATACTCTGGATCGATTGGCTTGCGTTCTGGGCTTCAACCATGCTTTACTCTTTCCACGATCTGACTTAGGAGAGTGTCTCTTGATGTCGCCCGTGCAATGTCTTTACATTTAAGAGGTACATTGTCAAAGTACTCACAGTAGAAGGCGTATGTTTCGTCGACAGCGTCGGTGTCGGGATCGTCCGTTGCTTTTGGCAGTCTTGACAAGCAGTCTGCATTGGCATTCTCCTCGGAAGACTGGTGGATGATGGTGTAGCGATGTGCGGCTAGCTGACAGGCCCATCTCTGAAGCCGCGCTGCTGTCATCGTAGGGATCCCAGTTGTTGGGCCTAGGATTTTCTGTAAGGGAGCATGGTCAGCGATGAGTGTGAAGTGATAGCCATACAAATAGTAGTGGAATCTTCTTATTCCAAATATGATAGCTCGGCCCTCTTTTTCTAACTGGGAATAATTCCTCTCGTGCTCAGTCAGGGTCCTGGAAGCAAAGCTACTTGCCACTCGGTTCCATCTTCAAACACATGGTACAGGACTGCCCCTGCTCCATGCGCCGATGCATCCCCAGACGAAAATCAGTCCACTTCCAGCTGAATTATGGAACTGGAAATGAGGCGGTCCAGCTGGATTCCAGCTGGATCCAGCTGGGTCCAGCTGGAATCCAGCTGGACCGCCTCATTTCCAGTTCCATAATCCAGCTGGAAGTGGACTGATTTTCGCCTGGGATCGCATGCCAGTATAATGGGTCGACGCGGGTCAAAATACGTCAGGACTGGTGCTGACGTCACAAGCTTCTTAAGCGAGTCAAAGGACTCCTGACAGTCTGGAGGGAGTTAGGAGTGAGCTGGCTCACGAGACACAGGATAGAGTAGACGTGTTTTTGTTAGCTCCAGTTTAAGTGCCATTTTGAATTTAGTCTTAGCTTTTAACCCTAACTTCCAAATGTGAAGAAGATTAGTGAGAGTTAGTCAGCCACAAAGTTCCTTCTGCCTTAAAGGTCCCATGAAACGAATTTTGGGCTGGGATGAATCATTTTAGATTGGGATTTTACTAATAGCACGTCGTTCGGTGGGCCAAAAGAAAAAAGGTAGAAAGTCAAAAGCCTGACTTTCAGGGCGAAAAATTGAAAACACAGCGGACTATTTCGTACCTCCTCCCCCTCGTAAGCTCTTTGCCTTTTGACTGTCATACATCCGCGGTCCCAAAAGCGCGTTACCGGGTCCAAACTGACGTCACACGAAGCCGGACCTCACTTCAACCCTTCACCCCTAAGCTGACATTGTGGTGGAAGGTACGCGCTTGCCGGACCAATCAGTCGCCTCCCTTTCATCACCTGACCTCATTCTCTGCGCGTGCGTATGCGCGAAGGAGCGTCATCACGTGGCAAAAGTGTGGCTGGCCCAAGGAGCACGTAGCTTCCACAGCACTGTCAGCTTCGGGGTGAACGGGGTGGGGAAAGCAACTTTTGTCTGAATTTTGAGCGACGGGCTAATCTTCTAGGGGGAGAATGGATGTTTCCGGATTAGACAAACGAGAGTCCGAGCAAGAGGGGCTTCCCCTCTTTTCGTCTTCTTGAACTGTTTGGTGGAATGCTCGATTTATGAGTTGAGGAGGAAAGCCAAACAGGAAAAAGTTGGAAAAGCGTTTCATGACCCCTTTAAAGAGGCGGAGGGACCTTTGTTTTAACCTTTTGTAGCTTTCCCCCCTGCCCTCCCTCGGGAGGGCACCAGACCCAGGCATGCCCACGGAACAAGCGATCACGGACGGAACAAAGGACCAGGAGGACCCCCGGGGTACCTACTAAGGAGCAGGGCCAACAAGGCCAAGGATGGCGGCAACAGTAACGAGTATGAGCCGCCAGCAGTCATGAGCCACGTGGACAACGCGGAGGGCCTCGTGGAACTCGGATCCCTCGCGGAGGATAGCCTCCGCGGGGCACCCGGGGACCACGAGGACAGCGCCCACGTGGAGAATGACGAGCCAGCAAAGGATAGCGTCGCAACCCCAGACGCTATCCTAGGTGTCTTAAAAGATGTCGGTTTAGTGCACTACAGAGCAGAGGAGCTCCCGGACGAAGTAAAGGCCCTGTTTGAGGACAGCGTGGGCAGCGAGAGCCCCTCACACCACGGCGGGGACACATCACCGAGCCCCAGTGACACCAGTGACAACACCTCCGAGGAGAACTCCGAGGAGGGGAGACGAGCAGACACACGCGACGGTAACAACATCTAACCCGTTCGCAGCGCTCGCAGAGGCAGGCAGCCAAGACTGCAACACCCTCCTCGGGGACCTTGCAAAGAAAAAGAAGCAAAGGAAGGAGGGCACTCGGACCCCCCCTCAAGTGACAACCCCCCCGCCACGCGGGCCCCCCCCGAAAGAGACAACCCCCCACCATCTGGGGCCACACAAAAAGGAAAAGACAGGGAAGACTGTAACCCCCATTCCCTCCTTAAACGAGCTCCCCGTAAAGGGGTCAACAGTCCTGCTCCGCCCAACAGGAGCAGGCAGACTAACTTTGGAGAACCGAGTGTCTCTGGCGCAGGGCCTCCGACAGGTCACGGGAGGCAAGGCGGCCGCCACGCGTTTCAATCTAAGGCGAAACGTGATGGCGGTCGAAACCACAAGCGCGGAAATGACCCACCGCCTCCTGAGCACCGACAAGCTGGCGAGCCTCCCTCTCCAGGCCACCCTCGCGCCGCCGAGGGCAGTGAGTATCGGGGTAATCCGCGGTCTCTGCCCAAACGACTCCACAGAGAAGCTGACCAGTGGCCTGGAGAGTGAGGCACCAGTTGACCACATGAGGCGCTTTAGCGGAGGACGGTACGCCGAGCTCTTCTTCAGCGGCCCCCTCCCGGCCACGGTCCTCATCTACGACATCGAGTTTGCCGTGGAGGCACGACACGTCCGGCCAACGCAGTGCTGGGGATGCGGACGCTTCGGCCACATCCAGTCCGCGTGCGCGCAGCCCACTGCGTGCCCGACATGCAGGGGCAGGCACCCGCGCGGTAAGTGCGCAATACAACTAACCCCCATCTGCCCAAACTGCAAGTGCAGACACGCTGCATTCGACAAGGGATGCAGCGTGTACCAGCAGCACAAGCGC